>VMDO01003971.1:0-133259 GCA_007922755.1 Pedetes capensis | reverse complement strand
TTTTAAAAGCTATTAGCATTAGGTACTCCTTAAAAACCTTCAATTTCACACATTCCAACTAGCCTATTGTCATGGCAAAAGGAAATGCCACAGCAGGATATATCAAAGTCCAAAATAAATGACTGGTATCTATTTCCAGGCTTTTTCATTGGCCCTAACCTGAAAGTCCATAACATTTTGTTATCAGAGCTCAGAGCACTTCTAGCCCTTAACTATATCACTTATTAGGAGAATTATTTGCTTTAGTAAACACCCTGAACTTCCTGTTTCTCTATAAAAGAGAAGACAGTGCCTGACCTATTGACCCTACTATTTTGAGCTATTATGAGTTAATTCAGATAACCTCTGTGGACATATTTTGAGACTAAAGCACTGTCTGTATGTATAGAATTATATTATTATCTCTCAGAGCAATGATTTGTATTTGTTGCTTTGATTACTCAGGCTCTAAATCTTAATTCCTTAGTACCATGCCACCCACAAATCAATAGGAAGTGGACTTAGTTCTGGATTTGAGCCTCTAGTCACTGAAAGTATCACATAATTCATATTTAGGGAGGTAAAGTGATGGAGTGGCTCCTCTAGGCTCTAGTTCCAAAATCTGCTTTTAACTATTGACCTTGCACAAGTCACTTAATTTTTCTGGGACCACAGTCTTGTCAGTGGTCAAAGGATAACTTGGAGTCAAAGGTCCTTTGATTTATAAAATTAGAATATTAACACTTAATTAAAATGACTAAAGTACAATTTTCGAAGCCATTAATTTAATATCTTTTTAGAAGTATGGAATGGGAGCCTGAAAATATAGTCTTATTTCTGGTAAGCAGACATTTCAAAGACACGTACAAGAACTTCTTTAAAGGGAATATCTCTACTGGGATACTTTATACTTGTTAATATTCTCTTTAGGAGGCCCTTGCTCCAAAAATAAATGTACAGTTTTCCAAAAAGCACTTAATACAGTACTTGACACAGAACAGGCATACAAAGACTTTGTTAACGGCTGTCAGTTTGTCTTCCAGTTTGTGTTACTTCATTTACTTGTTTTACCTATAAAGTGGGAACAATACATTTGTCAATGATCCATTGAAATCATGTACAAGGGGTGATCAAAAGTATGGTGTTAAAATTTAAAAAATTATTACAGTTGCCATTAAGCGCCCTCAAAAACTTTTAAAACACTTGCTGTATTTTGGCCATCCTTCGTATATTAAAATGTTTTGCAAACTATTAAAAATAATTGCAAGATACTGTTACTTTAGGATTGTAGCTTACTATTTCATGACTTTTCTAAGAAGAGTGCTTTTTGAGAGATGGGTTAAAATCTTTCAGATTTATTACAGATCCAGCACCCACTCTGCCATAGTTTGGATCTGAAATGTCCTCCAACAGCCCATGTGTTAAAGGTTTGGTCCTCAGCACTCTTGGGAGGTGGTGAGACCTAGTTGGAGGAAGTTAGATCATCAGAGGTATGCTCTTGAAGGGGATATTGAGACTCTCCCCCTACCTGCCATGAGGTGAGCAGCTTCCTGGGTCATGCACTCCCAGCCATAGCATATTGGCTTGCCATAGGCCCAAAGGCAAAGGGTCAAGTAACCATGGACTGCAACCACTGGCCAAAATAAATCATTTCCCATGTTGATTATCCTAGGTACTTTGTCAGAGTAACGGAAAGCTGACCCAATGCTCAATCATGAAAAGTATGTTGTTGTTGTTGGGTGTCATCAAGTTGGTGTGCAATTCATATTGATTCTACCTACAAAAGGCAAAACACTAATGTTAGTGCTTCTCTGCTATTCATAGGGGTTTCAATGGCTGATTGTTTTTTGGGAGTGGGTTACCAGGTCCTTCTCCCAAGACTAGAGCAACTGGTGTTCCCAGGCGGTCTCCCATCCAAGTACTAACCAGGCCGGACCCTGCTTAGCTTCCAAGATCTGACACACAGTGGTATGAATTCAGGCAATGAAAAGGATAATCCACAGAAAAATCAAAAGCTCCATCAGCTCATTTGCCACGTTTATTTTTGATTTTTTTTTTCTCATGTTGGGGATCAAACCAAGAACCCTACACACGGTAGGTAGGTGCTTTACCACTGAACTACAACTCCAGCCCGCTGTGTTTGTTTTCATCACCAAATTTGCATTGCCTAGAAAATATAGAAGAAATTCAATATTAGATGAATAAACTGTTGCTTTTTCTAGGTCCTCTTCAGCACAGGGAGATGCCAGGAGGGGAAGTATCAAAGATGATTGCTTGGAGTGAGAAATTCTGATGTTACTTGGAGAATTCATCTACTCTTTATGAAAAAAAGGAGTGCAAAAAAGAGAACAGACACCAAGCTCAAAATCAGTTTTCAAAATGTGTAATTTTGATTAACGTCTTTGTTTCCTCATCTTGAAAGTAGACTACACAGGTTATTCATAGGGTTACTCTCTAGAATGGCAGCTCAGTGAAGGCTAGGACTTTCTTTTGTGACCACTGTGTCCACACTGCATTGGGCAGTGCCTGGCACAGCACAAATTCTCAAATATTTGGTGAATGAACTAGTGAGAAACTGAGCGAACACAGAAGTATGGAACAAGGTGCCTGGCTCAGAGTTAATACCTTGCCAAAGTGAAAGCGCATCGTCGTCACCACCACCTCTACTGCTTTATCAGTATTAGGGAGGGCTACCGCCTGCCGGGGCTGGGATTTGGCTCAGTGGGTAGAGCGCTGCGCTGCAGTCTCTGAGGTCCCGAGTTCAATTCCCAGCACCCCAAAAATGGGAGAAGGACCTGGCAATCCACTCCCAAGGCAATCCCGAAGCACTCAGCCATTGAAAACCCTATGAGGGTAGCTATGAGTCGGATACCGACTCGACGGCACCTAACAACAACGGCCTGCGGGGAGAAAGACCTGGTTCAAATCTCGACCTCCTCTTTACTGCACATGGGACTTAAGCTGAAAATTACTTAACCTGGTCGTGTTAGTTCTGGTTCCACAAAAACCCTGTGCTGTGAAAATTAGAGGCTATCTGGAAAGCTCCCTCACCGTCTGGCGCCCTGGCAGCACCAGATGCATGACAGCGATTATTATGAACGCAAAAGATCACCAAGTTCCCTCTCACCCAGATACCCAGCCACAGTACTGTAGCTGAGTGCACACCACGACGCAACCTTGGGAGAAGGTGCGCATTCCAGAGACCGAAACCGCTAAACGAGAACACACGGAATGAACCCGGTGCCCAACAGCTTCCACCAAGGGGCGGTAGTTTCCGCAATGGTCAGCCAGTCCGATGAGCCACCTCTGGGGCCGGACAGTCAGCAACGAGAAGAACAAAACCCCAGAGGCATCGCGGTTTAGACCCTCCCCCTAACGGTCTCTGGGACGCTGGCTGCAGACAGTCTCCGGGCTCCCGTTTCCGGTCAAATCAGGACCACAGTTCCCAGCATGCCCCTGGCGGGAAGTCTTTCCTGATGGATGACTACCAATCCCGGCATGCCATTCAGCTCTCCAGTGAGTTAGATGGGCGCGGGGAGGGCCCGCTTGCATGCCGGGAATTGTAGTCCACGTAGCGTCCGGCTTGCAGACGGGCAGGGAAGAGCCGGGATGTTCTAGTCCGCCGGGGAGAATGATTCTTAGAGGACGGTCAGGGGTGAACAGTTCTGCCCGCGAAAGGCCGCTCCAGGGCCTGCGCTCTTCTCGGAGGCTGGGAGGCCGAGAAGAGCAAGCAGGGCCCCGAGCCTGACCCCGCCCCAGGCCGCTCGCCCGGCCTCGCCCGACCCTTGGGCCTCGCCGAGGGCGGCCGCGAGGCGCGGGTGGGCGCGGTGACGTCTCCGGGTGAAAGTTGAGTGGCGGTGACGTCGGGCCTGCCTGGGCGGAGGCTGGCGGGTTGGAGTCTGGAGGGAGGGAGGGAAGGAGGGAAGGAAGGAAGCTGGGAAGGAGCGAGCGAGGGAGCGGGGGCGCGAGGCGTTTACCTGGAGGCAGCGGCTCGGGCGCTCGCTCGCGGCGGCCGTGGCTCCCCCGCACCTGCGGCCATGGATGAGGACCGCGCCCTCCACATCGTCCGGGCCGGCGAGGCGGGGGCTATCGAGCGGGTCCTGAGGGATTACAGCGACAAGGTAAAGGGTTCTGGCCCCGGGCGTGCGCTGTCGCACCCTCGGGCCGGCCTCGGGGCTTGCACATCGCATCCCTCCCCACCCCCCTTGCTCCGGGGAAGCGCGTTTCTCTACCCCGAGGACGTTTCCGGCTTGGACATGCGTGTTTGTGCCCCCAGCCTTTCCCATCCCTGCATCCTGCATCCCCCCGCCCCCACTCGAGCGCCCACTCCTCTGATTCGTGGCCCAGCAGCCTGTCCTACGGTCCTCTTCCCAAGCGTGCAAGTCACACCCCCAGAATCCGTAGATGTGCGTCTGTGCCCTGTGCCCCACTCGGATGCATGAATGCGTGCGAGGGTTTCTCACCTGTATAGCGTAAAAATACGCGCTTATCTGCAAGAACACTGCCCTTGACATGCATAAAATATACCAGCCACGAAGGCAATTCTTTACATGCTTACACCAGTACCGTTTTCAAGGCGTTGATGTCTCCTATAGAGTCGTTTGATCTTAAGAGCGTTTATAGGATAGATGGTATCATCTTTCCCATTTTATAGATGAGAAAATTGAGGTGCAAAAAGCTGAAATCACGTCCAAGGTCATGGACGTAATATGTTGTAAGTGGGTGGAGAATCTAATTCCTAATAATGCCTATTATTTGTATCGCATTAACGGCTTTTCTGTTCATTATTTTGTTTAATCCTGACAGCAGTCCTGTGAGGTATTATCTGAGTTTTGCAATTGAACCTCTACATGGGTTGAGTAACTTGCCCAAGGTCATACTTAGGAGCCAGGATTCCACCTTAGGTCTTCAAGTTATCCATTCATTGTTCCTTCTACTTTAAAACTCTGCAGTGAAATGGTATCTTGTTATAAATTAAATCCCAGTCACTTCTCTGACTCTCTCTCCAAGAACCGTTAGCTCTTTATTACTTTTCCTTCCAGGAATTTTACACGTTCACTTCAAAAAGTAGCATACCACACCTTTAGTCTGTTTAAGAGAATAATTTATAGGAATAACTGACTCCTCCCTTCTGTGAAAACATACCCACAACCAAGTCACACCCTAGACATAACATCTTTCTTCTTTTTGTTTGCCTCTGTTGAAGATCTCCCCTTCTGTTTGTTCTGTGCCCACCACTGCACTTTGTGTTATTGAACTGCCAGTATACCATTTCTGCCCTGATAGAAAAGATCCAGAAATAAGGCACAGTCTGTATTTATGAAAAACCATGATTTCCATTTAGTCTTCCCAACAGCCCTGTGAGTAGAGTGATGATATTCTTTATTTCACAAATGACAAGATTAAGGATGATAATGTAGTCCCAAATCCACACAGCCAGTGAAAGGTGAAGCTAAGATTTGAGTATAGTTATCTGAATCCAAGGCCAGTGCTCTTTCTGCTATGCTTTCTTTGAGAAGGTGCATGGACTCTTGTTCTTTCACATTTTAGCTCCTTCACTTGCTGATATGCTTTACTGTTGAGCATATCTGCCTAATTTATGAGAAATTCGTTTAAAGCGTAGGTGTACATATTGCGCAGACTATATTCTTTTAACTTGATTTGTTACTGCTTTCTGGAAAAGATATGAGGCAGCTACAAACTGATTTTAAAAAGCAAGAGGTATGTTAGAGAATTTGGTTTTTGTGTTGAAGCAACAGATGTTTATTTAGCACTTACTGTATGCCAGATACCCAGCAATAGGAACTTTCTTCTACAGGAGACGGAGGAAGAAAAACCTCCAAATGGATTTTATCAGCTTTTTCAATTCTTCTATTTTCCTTCATGGCTAAATGAATTCGACCCCATGTTTGCTTCCTCTAATTTACCTCTTCCTCTCCTTCCTCCTGGTTGATTTCCACTTACCACTCCTGGCAAAGTATTGTCAGAGCTTAAGTCTTAGACATCTCCAGCTCCCCCTTTTCATAGTAGAGTTGTTATCCCTATTGTGTATTGTTAAAAGTAATATCATGAAGTGCTTCAGAGGATTCCCAGATACTTGCACTTTCTGGCCAAGCCAAGTCTGAGAATATATGGCTTGATGTAAATGTGGTCAGTTGGCTCTTTGAAAAGAATGCTGTCATAGTTAATATTGACTTCAGTAGGATCTGTGTAGTAGAGCTGATTATAGTGTGAAAAAAGAGCTTCATGTTGCAGTGAGGCTTTGCCCCTCAAAGGGAGAGACTTTGGGGACAGGTGAATAGGAAGGGGAAATATGGTATCAGTGGTCAGGAGAGAAGAAAACTCCCCTCCTTTATGGTGTATGGAGTCGGAAATCTTGAAAAAGTAGCTTCAGTTTTATTATCTGGAAAAGTGGATTTGAGTAGTGTTTGGAATAAGAGGTAATTATAGAGCATGTTGTTGTTAGGTGCATCGAGTCGGTATCCGACTCATAGCGACCCTCTGTACAACAGGGGAAACACTATTGTCAGTGCTTCTCTGCTGTTCATAGGGTTTTCAATGGCAGATTGATTTTTGGGAGGGGGTTGCCAGGTCCTTCTCCCAATCCTACAGCTTCTGGTGTTCCCAGGTGGTCTCCCATCCAGGTACTAAGCAGGCCCGACCCTGCTTAGCTTCCGAGATCTGACGGGATCGGATGCCACAGGGCTACAGCTGCAGGATTATAGAGCATGGAGGAGTCCAAACAAAAGAAAAATGAATGATGTAGAGAAAGAATGATTAATTCATTATTTAGAAGAAGGGAGAAGGGTTCTTTATGTTTGCTGCCTTTCAAGTACAATAGAAAGCAGGTAAAATTAGGAGCCGGATAAACCTTGTTTCTAATCCTAACTCTGCTGTTAATTAGCTTCACAACTGTGGATAAGTTATTTTAAGTCTGAGTCTTAGTTGCCTTATCTGTGAAACAGATAATAATAGCATTCTCTTACTTTATTGTGAGGATTAAATTAAATGAAATATAATGCCAAACACTGAGCACCATACATTTAGGGGGTGCTCCCTCAGTAAGTTACAAGTATAATGATCAAGGTACTTCAACAGGTTAGTTAGCTCTGAAGCCAGAGTCCCTGAATGTTGCGCCTCAATTTAAAATCTGTATGGCCTAGGACAAGTTGTTTAACGTTGCTATGCCTTAGTATCCTCATCTGCCAAATGAGGATAATAATACTGTCTATAGCATATGATAGTTGTCAGGATTGAGTTGTATATGTAAGGCACTTAGCACAGTGCCTGCCACTGAAGAAGTAACCTATAATTGTTAGCTTTGAACAACAAAGTGGAAACCAAATATATGAGACTGAGTTGACATAAACCAGTAAGAAATTTGGGAATCTCCTCCATTCTTTCCATTTTCCTTAATCCTTATACCTTCTAATGGGTGTCACTAGCACAGTATGTCTTGTACCATGTTCAGAGCAACAGTTACTTCTCTAACTCCAGAAAACATCACATTTCTACTATGTCACCGAGACTCTCATTTCCAAGCATTCTTGCTTCATCCACTGACCCTTGTAATCTTGGGGAGCGAGAAGCTCTCTACACCAGAAAGAATAAAACTTGTCCATTCATCAAGAGCATAATACAAATTGAGTATAGAAAAAAAATTTTTTTTAAGTAGATTGTTTTATCACTCCTCTAAGTTCACCCGTTAACATTTATTGAATCCCTTCTATCTACTATATATTTTCTTAAAATTTTTCACTTGTCATAATATATGTTGTTGTTGTTAGGTGCCGTGGAATCGGTGTCCGAACGATAGTGACCCTCATAGGGTTTTCAATGGCTGACTGTTTAGGGATTGCCTTGGGAGTGGATTGCCAGGTCCTTTTCCCATTTGTGCGGTGCTGGGAATTGAACTTGAGACCTCAGAGACTGCAGCGCAGCGCTCTACCAACTGAGCTAAATCCCAGCCCTCATAATATATAATCCCCTTGTATTAAAAGTTGTATGGAAGCCGAGCATGGTAGTACATGCGTGCAGTCCCAGCAACTTGGGAGGCGGAGACAGGAGGATTGCAAGTTCAAGGCCAGAGCCAGCCTGCATAATTTAGTGAGACCTTGTCTCAAGATTAAAAAAAAGGGGGGCGGGGCTGGGGGTGCATTTTAGTGGTAGAGCACTTGTATGTGCAAGGCCCTAGAGTCAGCTCCTCAGTACCACAAAACAACAACAAGGGAGATGGAACTGTTCTCCTTTTTTGAGTAGGAAATTAAGGTTCAATGAGTCAAAGTGACTATATACTAATTCAAGAGTACATAGCTAGGAAATGGCAGACCTGGTCTTCACATTTCCATAACCAGGACTCTTCTTGCAGGGCCATGTTGTCTTTTCCCTGTTGATTCTGTGCTTTTGAACACAGAAGAGAAAGTTTTTTCAGGAGGAGTATTCTACTTACTTTGCTGCTGTTGTGCCCTAATCACTTCCACTTCAGTAATAGAATGAGCATTTTGGGAAGTAAGTGTTTCTCTCGTGTGGACTACCCAAGCGCCTGCTCCTCCTTCAGGGCCTGTTCTGATGACAGGTTTAGTAGAGAGATTAGTTGCCATCATCATGACCGTCATGATTATCAACAAAAAACAGTGATCAAGGGTCCTGAGGTGCACATTAGTATCATGATACCTTGATACATGATACAGGATTTGGATTGGAGGAGGTGCCGGGTGTTGAACCCAGTGTTTTGCACATGCTAAGAATGCATTTTGCCACTGAGCTACAAGTCTAGCCACAATCAGAGGATATTTTTCCCGGAAAGAACGTCAAAGATAATTGAGTCCAAACCCCTCATTGAATAGATAAAGAAACTGACCTAGAGTTATAACTATGATGGTAACTCAGGAGATGGCTTGGCAGCTGTAGAGGTCACCTGGGTATTTGACTATATCATAGCAAGCTCCGGTGGGATTCCATTTTGGAAGTGTGGCAAATATATGGCCAAATGAAGGACAAAAGTTATTTAAGATGCAGTCAGCTAGGTAGATGTCCAAGAGTAGTTTTCGTAGGAGAGGAAAACTGCACTGATAGCAGTGAAGTCTTCATGTAGGTGCTGGAAGCCCCTGATTGATAGCCCTCTAATATCGGGATTGTTCTAGAAATATACTCTCCATATTTGAAAGGGGTATTTAAACATCCTGGACCATGTAGAAGGACTTTTTGTTTTCTACTTTTGAGGTTGAACTTTGACTCTTTGAGTTCACCCTGAGTTTGTGCAGAGGAACATGTTTAATGGCAGTTCTTTTGTTATACCTTGTTCTTATTTTCACATTGTTAATCTATTATTTGTTTTGAGCTGTAGAAGTAATCTCTCTTCACAGCACTGTTAGGCGTGTTGGTGCACACCTGTAATCCCAGTGCTCAAGAGGCTGAGGCAAGCGGATTGACACCAGTTCGAGGCCAGTCTCGTATACATAGCAAGTTCCAGGCTAGTGTGGGGCTACATAGTGAGACCTTGTCTCAAAAACACAAAACAAGAAAAGTAAAGAGAAACATAGCCTAACACCACCTCAATTAGGCTTATTCCCTTGTATTGGTGCTATTTAAATGTATCTTTAGAAATCTGTGCAATAACTCCTAGTTTTCCATTGGATCAGTATTTGTCCAAACACCACTTTAGGCCAAGCAGTAACAACAGTAGTGGCCATTTAATGAATACCTACTTTGTGCAAGGTGCCATAACATAAAGACAAGGAAAATCTGATGGCTTGTAAAGTTGAAAACTTGATGAAGGTAAACAACAGGACTAGACTCAAACTCAAGGTTTTCTGATTCCTGAGTTTTTTCTAGTGCCTACTCACAAGGCACAAAACCTATAATCAGAAGTCCTCATGATGGATCTGTTATGTCACTGAGCTGCTTTAGCTCTCATGGTCTCTAAATTGAACAATGGTTTTATCCCAACTTATATTTCACTTAGCCCACAGCCGTAGCCCTGTAGCCCCCAATCCAGTCAGATCTTGGAAGCTAAGCAGGATCAGGCCTGGTTAGTACTTGGATGGGAGACCACCTGGAAACACCAGGTGCTGTAGGCTTGGGAGAAGGACCTGGGAACCCACTCCCCAAAAAACAATCAGCCATTGAAAATCCTATGAATAGCAGAGAAGCACTGACAATAGTGTTTTGCCTGTTGTGTGTAGGGTCGCTATGAGTCGGATACCGACTCCACAGCACCTAACAACAATAACATATTTGACTTGTTCCTTTCCTCTGGAAATGAAGTGTATAAAGAGGGTGAGGTGGTTGACTGTTGGCTAACAGTTCTAGAAAAGCATTTGCAGGTAAGAATACTAGTTCCCTTTTCCCCCATTTGAGTTTTAGAAAGAGGAACGAAGCACTAAAGGTACTAAATATTGCTACGTATGATCTAAATTGGATAAAAGAAGCTAGTCTTATAAGAGGCAACATCTGTTCAAATAATTTTAGAGGATTGATCTGCTGAATAGAGTTGTACATTTGTAGTGACTCACATACCAACGTATTTTCTAATTAAACTAAGTCATCATGTTGGTTAGATAGGGCTTTTAAAAGCTCTTTTTTCATGTTGTGGTTTTATGACACGATCAACCTTGCATTTTAAAAAAAAAACTAAAAAATTAGCCCTTGTTACTATTCTAAATTCTCACCTAAAATATTAATTCTATGTAGGAAATACTTAAAAGATATTTTTGTAGCTAATTAGGTATCTTTCCAAAAGACAATTTTTTTCCTGTCCTCTTCCTACAAAAGAAGTTTGAGAGAATCATATACTAACAACTAGGCACATTAATTCTAGATAATTTATAGAATTAACATTTTATGTAGAGTGGCAAAAAAAAATAAGCTTTCTTTGTTTTCAAATACAGTTATTTTCATTTGTATTGAACCTTTACCAAACTTACATTTACAACTTTAGCCTGATGTCTGGAGCTTCTTTATCTTTAATGTTAGTTTTTACCAAATGTTTGGTCTATAAATTCCTAAGTATAGCCCTCAAATTTACAACTTGTTCTTCATTCCCTCCTTTCTTTCCTTCCTCCTTTATTCATTCATTGTTGTTGTTGTTGTTGTTAGGTGCTGTCGAGTCGGTATCCGACTCATAGCGACCCTCATAGGGTTTTCAATGGCTGACTGTTTCGGGATTGCCTTGGGAGTGGATTGCCAGGTCCTTCTCCCACTTTTGTGGTGTTGGGAATTGAACTCAGGTCCTCAGAGACTGCAGTGCAGAGCTCTACCAACTGAGCTAAATCCCAGCCCCAATTCATTCATTATTTATCCTTTATTTTTAAAGTTTCTTTTTTAGGTGTGTGGGGGGAAACATAAAAGAGGGTAAAGGGGAACCTATATGAATAATGTACATCAAAATGCATAAATGGAAATGTCACAATGAAAAGCATGTCAGAATGAATCACATTAAGGTGTACACTAAAAATTTCCAATAAAAATAAATAAATAATTTCTTTTTTATTATAAAAATGATATACCAATAATCAGTCATCTTTTTAAAGTTACTGTATAGTATCTTATCAGGTAGATATGATATGTTTATTAGACTGTTGTTACACAGCATTTTGTCAGTCTTGTTGGATATTAAGCTTGTCTCTTTTACCATATTAACACTGGTGAACATGTTTACATACATAATTTTTTTCTCCTTCAGTATGATTTCATTAGGATAAATTCATAGGCATATGAGCTCTGGGTCAAAGGGGATAAATATTTTTATGGCTTCTAATATGTGTTGCCAAATCACTTTCCCTTTTAAAGTCTTGTGTCAATTATACTGCCACCATCAGTATCATTCTTGGATTGTAGGCGCCCATTCCACACATGGCTTTATGTCCTCAGTTTTACTTTACTCTGAGCTGGTCTGTGAGCTATTGCCCAAAATATTCTTTCGGAATGTTCTTCATATCTCTTTCATAGTTTTTCCTGGTTGCCTGTTGCCTATCAGCCATTTAAAATATAAAATTTTAAATCCATGCCTTTATCACCTGACTTCACCTGTTTTATTGTTTTGCATCCATATTTGAGGCAGCATCCTTGAGATATCCTTAAATGGCCCTTATCTCTTACCTTCTGTCCTCCCTCTAACCATTTCTTACATTCAATACTGCTCCCTTACCAACATTTCTCCATCTCATTTAATTTTAAAAACTCCTTCTACAAAGCTGTCAACACAGAACCATCTGTAAAATGATGCTATCTTTAGTACTTAATGTACTTAAGTCCTGGTGGGTTGCCAGTAAGTATTTGTCACTGTGGCCAATGAAAGAAATACAAAGGAAAAATGGAGAGATGTTCAGTGGAGTTTTTTTGTTTTTGTTTTTGTTTTTAAAGGAGATCTTAGGACTCATAAGAACACTTGGTTCTCCTGACTGAAATTTGAGAATGAGGAATTCTCTGTTCTTATGCTTTGAGTTGTTAGTGCTGTTGAGTCTTGTCCGACTCATAGCAACTCTATGTACAACAGAATGAAACACTCCCTGACACTGTGCCATGCCCAGCACTATTGTCAGTGCTTCCCTGCTATCCATAGGGTTTTCAATGGCTGATGGTTTTGGGAATGGGCTGCCTGTTTTGCAATGCTGGGGATTGAACCAAGGGCCTCAGAGCTTTCGGAACAAGCACTCTACTTCCTGAGCTAAAGCCCAGCCCCTGTTTTGGGTACCACCACTCTTAGATGAACAAGCCAACTTATTCTGGCATCCATTTTCCTCTACTTCATCTGTAAAGTGGAAGATAGAGTCTTACCAATCATTTTGGAAGAATCACAACACTCTCTTTTACCTTCCAATTATTTTTCCTTAATACTATTGGCATCATCATCATTATAACCCTAATATTTACTGAGTATTTACTATGTGCCAGGCACTTAGATGGTGTTTAATATTCCATAGCTATTTGAACCCTCACAATCACCTGTAAACTAAATACCTACCCTCTATTTTCAGATGAGAAGCCCAGTCTCAATTTACTTGCTGATGGTCACAGCTAGTAAGTGATGGAGCCATGATTTAAACTGTCATCCTTATCTAATTACTGTTTTAAAATATCAAATTTTTATTTACAATTCACTGATTTTTTTCCTCCAGTACTGGGGAGTTGAACCCAGGATCTTGAACATAGTAGGCCAAGTGCTCTATCACTGAGCTGTACCCCCAGCCTCTTTTTAAAAATTTTTTTATTCTGAGACAGAGCCTTGCTTAGTTGTACACGCTAACTCTGGCCTCAAACTGGGAATCCTCCTGCCTCTGCCTCCTGTGTTGCTGAGAGTATAGGCATGTGCCTTGGCATCTGACTTCTGATGATTTCTTATGGTGTACAAAAAAGAAAGTAAAAGCTCCTCAGCAGCATAAGAAAGCCCTTCCAAATCTCGGTCCAATCTACTTTTGCATTTTCATCTTCATCCAGGTTCTCATTCCTTAGCATGTGTCCTCTGTTCCAGTCTCAGAGAGCTGTTTGTTTTGTCAATATTTCCTGTAGTTTCACACATCTGAGCCTTTGTTTTGTCCTGAGATTGCTTTCCATTTGCCACCTGGCAAACTCCTAGTTATCTCTCAAGGTCCAACTTAAATGTTCTGTACTCCATGCTAAGTATTCCAGATTTTCCTGGGCAGTTAGTGACTTGGTTCTCTATCTTCGTATGTATGTCTGCCATAGTCTTTCCACACTGTCTTATAGTTCTTTATTTACATGCCTGTCTCTAATAAGAGCATTGTGATATGGGAAAGCAACATTTTTTACAGGAAGATTATTTCATGTATTTTGTTTAAAAAAATTTAGTCACAATTTAAAAATCTGTGCATTTAAAATGATGATGTTTCCCTTTTTTCTCCCTTCAGCATAGGGCTACTTTCAAATTTGAGTCAACAGATGAAGATAAAAGAAAGGTAAGACTTATGTTACTTTGTGGGTGTGTGCCTTTCATTCTTGGACATTTTAAGCAGTGGGCTTGTTTTTTTATGATGATTGTTGTCTAGTTTTTTTTCCCCTTCAGTTTGGTTTTTAGGAAACCCAAGAAGAGAGAGAGGTGCCAGTTTTAGTGTGAGATACACACGCTCTGTCCTGTTCCATCCCACAGGACCATTGTTGTTGTTGTTGTTAGGTGCTGTCGAGTCAGTCTCCAACTCATAGTGACCCTCACAGGGTTTTCAATGGCTGGCTGTTTCGGGATTGCCTTGGGAGTGGATTGCCAGATCCTTCTCCCATTTTTGCGGTGCTGGGAATTGAACTCAGGACCTCAGAGACTGCAGTGCAGCGCCCTACCAACTGAGCTAAATCCCAGCCCACAGTACCATTGTTGTTGTTGTTAGGTGCCGTTGAGTCAGTATCTGACTCATAGTGACCCTCTGTACCACAGGGGAAACACTATTGTCAGTGCTTCTCGGCTGTTCATAGGGCTTTCAATGGCAGATTGATTTTTGGGAGGGGGTTGCCAGGTCCTTCTCCCAAGCCCACAGCCTCTGGTGTTCCCAGGCGGTCTCCCATCCAGGTACTAACCAGGCCCAACCCTGCTTAGCTTCCAAGATCTGACAGGATCGGATGCCCCAGGGCTACAGCTGCAAGCTACAGTACCATTGTTGTTGTTGTTAGGTGCCGTCGAGTCGGTATCCAACTTGTAGTGACCCTCATAGCGTTTTCAATGGCTGAGTGCTTCGGGATTGCCTTGGGAGTGGATTGCCAGGTCCTTCTCCCAAATTGAACTCGGGGCCTCAGAGAGTGCAGCACAGTGCTCTACCCACTGAGCTAAATCCCAGCCCATTAGACTTGCATAAATCAGGGGAGAGGGGATGGCCCAGAGGAAACTTCCTCCAGACTTTCTTACTGCCAGGATTCCAGGTTGACTGAAATATCTTGCTAGTGTAAAGGTTAGCCATGATGGGTTAAGTTTTAGAAAAGCAGCTCTTCATGCCATTGTCCCTCAACTACAAATCCTTCCCTGTGCTGCAGTTTTTAATGTTGTTAGCGGTTGTCTGGGTCACTGGCTTTGTAGCAATAGAGGAAATGGAGTGAAGAGACTCACACATAGAGGAATTACAACAAGAGAGGGTGCATCAGAAATATGACCATGTAATGAATGTTCATCTGTTGGGGTTGCTTATGGTTGCTTTACTTGGTGGGTTAAAGCATGATGCTAATGAGGATAAGCTTACAAGTTCTTTGTGGTTTTTGGAGCTCCATATATCTATCCTAGCCTCACAAATGCCAATATCAGATAAGAGAGTATGACTGAATCAATGTAAATCTATCTCTGCTGCTAGAAAAAGCAGCCTAAATCTAGTACTTTGCTGGTAGTGGACTAATAACACCTTGAAATCATCCTTCATTCACCTCTATCCCTGTATCTAATATCTATGTTTGCCTCATTTTACCTCCTTAGATTTCTTTGGTTCATTTTCCCTTAACCCCTCCCCTAATTCAAACATTCATCTGGATTACTGCATTGGTTTTCTAACTGTTATTTCATTTTCCAGTGACATGCTCTTCTGATTGTCCATAAATCTTTTTTTTTTTTTTCTTTTTCTTTTCTCTTCTCTCTTTTTTTTTTTTTTTTTTTTTTTTTTTTTTTTTTTTTTTTTTTTTTTTTTTTTTTTTTTTTTTTGCGATTCTAGGGGATTGAACCCAGGGCCTTACACATTCTTTGCAAGCCTATACCACTAAGCTGCAACCCTTGGCCCATTTTTTAGTCTTTTATCTTGAGATAGTATCTGGCTAAGTTATGCAGCCTGCCTCTGGGCTATAACTTGTGATCCTCCTGCTTCTGCCTCCCGACTTGCTGAGATGCTGAGATTACAGGCCTGCACCACAGCACTTGGCCCTGTCCATAAATTTAAAACAGCAATCTGACCATGTCTTTCTTACCTTAAAATCCTTCAGTGACTTTCTATGCTTACAGAATAACACACTAGGTGCTCAGTGATGTGATCTCTGCATACTTCTGCAGCCTATTTCATCTCTTTCCCTTGTGTTTTTATGTTCACGCAATATAAAATGTTTATTGTTACACATATATACATATCCCTTCTGTTTCTTCTTTCCTATTTTGCATATATTGTTTTCAACACAGAATGCCCTCTTTTTCTTGTATACCTCTTCTCTTTTTCACCTGGTTGATTCCTCCTGAAGGATACCTGCTTCAGCAGTCTTCCTCCTCAGGGTGAAGCTCTCATCTTCAGTGTTTCCATAATATTCCATGTAAATCTCTAACACTGATACCTGGTTCCTTATCTCATAATTCTATCTCTCTGTCTCTTGACGTTAGACCCTGAGGACTCCTGATGATGGGTCCTATTATTTATCTTTATATCTGCGACATCTAGAGTGCCCAGCGTGTATAGTAATAGCCACTTAAAAACTATTTACTAACTGAATGACCATGGGATATAAACGTTGGAAATTAAAGGAGACTTTCTTTTGGACTTGAACAGTAATGACGAGTTCAAGGCTAGAGGCGTCCTGCACAATTTAGTTAGGCCCAGTTTCAAAGTAAAAATAGAAAATAAAAAAGTGGCTGGAGGTGCAGCTCACTGATGGAGTATTTGCCTAGCATGTAAATAAGACAAAGAATACCTTTCCAAGTAGAGATTCTCAACCAGGAATGTGCTCTTTGGGTAGCTTTTCCAAAGGTGGCTTGCTCAAGCCCAGTCCCTTATCTACTGAGTCAGGATTTGGATAGTGAACCTCAAGTATATGTATTTTTATAGATGATCTTCAGGAAATAAATACTCATACATTTAGTGGGAGTGCCAAATGGCAGAACCCCTATGGAGGAGAAACTGCCAGTATGTATCAAAATTATAGATACCATTTACCTTTTGACCAAACAGGGTCACTTTTAGAATTCTATCCTGTTGTCTGACACTCTTGTATATGCCTGTAATCCCAGTGACTCAGGAGGCAGAGGCAGGAGGATTGTGGACTCAAGGGCAGAGGCATCTTGCACAATTTAGCGAGACCCTGTCTCAAAGTAAAAATAAAAAAGGGGTTGGAGATGCAGTTCAGTGATGAAGCACTTGCCTAGCCTGTGCAAGGACCTGGGTTTACCCATCCTGTCCCCTCCTCCATGTACTGCCCCCAAAAAAAGAAGAAAGAAAGAAAAAGAAAAAAAGAAATTTGTGTATAGATTCAACCTAAGTAAACAAA
Organism: Pedetes capensis; assembly: GCA_007922755.1. Lineage (NCBI taxonomy): Eukaryota > Metazoa > Chordata > Mammalia > Rodentia > Pedetidae > Pedetes > Pedetes capensis. The sequence continues at coordinate 116,111 of VMDO01003971.1, read as the reverse complement.
ATTACTCAGTGAAACATTGTGCATAAATAACAAAAGATTGGAAATAACTAAATTTCTAGCAATTAGAGGATATTTAAAGAAACTGTGACACATTTACATGGTGAAATACTATGATGTAGTAAAAAGAGAGAAACATGCCATTACATGCTAATAGAAGAAAGCTAAATAAAAAAAGAGAAGGTTTAAAAAGAACATATTGTTTGACAAATTTATGATAGGGATTGAAGTTAGGAATTCAGTTGCTACCTCTTGAGTTTAGTTGGGACAATCCATATAAGATTCATAGTGTCTTAGGAATCTGACTTTAGAATCTTTGGTAATACTTTTACTGATCAGAATAAGTATATTAAGACACATTCCCCTACTGCATATAAATTTTAGTTGAGGGGGAGAAATTTCTCACACAGTTATTAATAAAGCATGTTGTATATTTTCTGTAGAGTAATAGAAAAACATTTTTGAGTGCTCCGTATCTACATGGAATTGGTTCCAGAATCACCTCCCTGCCCAGGATACTAAAATCCCCAAATGCTTAAGTTTTTTAGACAAAATAGTGTAGTATTTGCATATAACCCAACCATATCCTCCTGTATACTTTAAATTATCTTTAGATTACTTATGTAGTACAATGTAAATTCCATGTAAATAGTTATTACACAGTATTGTTCAGGTAATAATAAAAAGTCTTTACATATTCTGTAGAAATGCAGTTTTTTTCCTAATATTTCTGATCTGAAGTTTGGTTTATTCTTAGGTATGGAGATTATCCCTTGCTGTCTTTAGATCTCTGGAGAAAGTAACATCTGTACTAGTGTTTGTTTCAGTTATGTATATACATTTCTGCTTCTTGGGAGGTCTGTTACAAACAAGTGTCCTTAGGGACCTAGCTAGGTAATCTTCATTAACGGAAAAACATTGGCAAACAAATCCATTTCAGTCTCCAGGGGTTAAAATCATTAGTGACTTTTTCATGCCTAATGCTCTTTTGAGACTTTAACATCGAAACTATTGGACAGCTCAAAAGAATCTAAACACTAAAAGAATTTTAAGTTCTCAATGTAGAAACACACAAAATAGTGGGCCGTTCTCTATGATAAACCCAACCTGAAAATAAATGGACTTCAGATTGCAGCACAATTTCTTTTACTACCCTAGTTCTTTTTTCTTTTTCATAAATGTGTTTCTGGAGCTTTCTCCTAGCAACTACTTGGTAACAATAGAACCTCTTTCAATAAAGTACAGTAATGTCTCTGAAAAGCATAGTAACATCTTATATAAAAAAATCTGTGACAATTTACAAGTAATGCATGGAAACAGAACCCTTCAAAAAATAAGGCTTGATTATTTTGTTATTTTTAGGGTATGGTTATAAATGAATGGTCCACAGATCCAGTTCTTCACACGTGGACAGTATTTTGTATTTTTACAAAGATTTACTTTTCACTACTAGTGCTATAAGTATGGTAAGAATATCACCATTCCTATTTTGTGGATAAAAAAACAGCTTTCACTCACACCAATAGTAAGTTGTGGAGCATCAAGTAGAAAGCAGATTTTCTGTTATGTGCAGCTCTTTCACTGCTCATTGCTCCATAGCTCCCTCTTATTATCATTTGAGGTACATTTCAGAAGACTTGAAATTGTGCACCAATACCTGCTCTTATCTCTTATTTCATACCTTGAGACACCATTTAGGTAACTTGATTTAACTTGGAAGATAGCAAAGAAAATTAGCAATTGGGAGTGCTTACATTTTTCTCAGGATGTAAAGTCAAGTACATTTTGTATATGATGCAAATAGTTGCTAGTGCATGTGGATCATTGTATATTTGTATATAAGCACCTGTACTTACTGAAATATTTGCTTTACTTCCCCTACCTAAATTGGCAAGCTATGATTACATGCCAGAACATAAGCAAATACAGCATGCAAATATGTAGGATGGGGGAGAGGAAATGAGGAATAATCTGAAAACTCACATCTAGAGGTAATGAAAGCACTCATACTGTTTTTTTAAATAAAACTGACCTATAAAACAATGAGGAGTACTAATCACAATAAAAATTGAAAAAGGCATGCCATAAAGTGAGTTAAAGAATTGGAACTCTCTCACCTGTAAGATAAGAATGCAGCCTTATCAAATGTGGAAAAACTTGAGTTGTCTGAGATAAATCTCTGTGTATAAGATAATTTTCCTCAAAAGAGCCAAGTTTAAAATAGTCAACTTTCAAGCATATGCCATTACTTCAGACTCACAAGCACGTATTTCAGTTAAGGAATAATGTAATTGTCAAGTTGAGATTGTGAGCTTTTTTGAGGGGATAAGAATTCTGGATTACTTATCTTTGTAATTTCAGCTTCCATCACTGCATGTGGCACAGAAGGGGTATCTACAGTAAATGCCTATTAAATGAATGAAAGGACCTTGGAGAGTGAGTGGAGGCCAGAATTCCTGTGATTAGTACATATTGTCTGCTTTTGTATTTTAAATTCTCTTAGCTATACAGCAGAATCGCAGAGCACACCTCATAATATTTCGTGAGAAAGCAGCATATGAAAGTCTTTATACAGGATGATCACAACCATGTAAAACTAATAAAAAGTACACAAAGAGAATGACTATGGGAAATTCACTAAATAATACTACTTGAATATTATTACCATGGATTATATTTTTCTTTCTGCTTTCTGTATTTTTCTATTATAATAGATTATCTTGATTTAAGAATATGATAATTGTATAATAACATTATAATATTTTATAATAGTGTGATTGTAGGTATAAGCAGAGTAATAATTTCTCTTTTTAAAATCATGTATTTTCTTGATGGCATCCAACAACAACAACAACAACAACAAAATTTTCTCTAAAATGGAGCCTTTTTGATTACTTTATGTATTTCTTTTGAGAACATAAAATGTTACTAGGTATAGAGTAGTATAACTTGCAGAGCCAGTTAACGGAGTGAATAAATGTATTTGAACACAAAAGTTCATTTTGCTATTTCTTTCTTTTCTTTTCTTTTCTTTCTCTTTCTTTCTTTTCTTTTCTTTCTTTTTCTTTTTTTTTTTTTTTTTGCAGTACTTGGGGTTAAACACCCAGGGCCTCGCACTTGCATTTTTTGCAAGTGCTATACCACTGAGCTGCACACCCAGCCCATTTATTTATTTATTTATTTATTTATTTATTTATACATACTTTTTTGAGAGAGGGTCTTGATAAATTATGGAGACTGCCTCTGGTCTCGAACTTGTGATCCTTGTGTGTCTGCCTCTCGAGTTGCTGGGATTACAGGTGTGTGCCACTGTGCCCAGCTACGTTTTGCTCTTTCAAATATTTCTTTTTTGCTTTTTTCTCCCAGACCTGGCATATTGGAAATTCCTGTAGTACATAAATATTTTTTTCAGTGATTCCTATATGCTAGGTCCTGTGTTAGGACTAGGTTCCTAAGTTGGCTATTTGTCTGTAGTATTTGTGGCACTTTTTCAATTATAGATATATTTTGAGGATTGCCATTGTGGACCATAGAAAATGAATGGGCAAGTATCTGTATTAGATTCCTCCAAGGAAAGTATGCCAAGATAGAACCATTAATCCTCAACTGTGAATCTATGCTTCGGAATAGCTTGAGGCATAGATACTTGTAGCCCTTTATACTTATTCTTGGCATCTGAATTTGTCAAACTCTTAAGTTTTACTAAAACAAAATAAGTTTTATATGACTTGTAAATTCAACTTCAAAATTTATTTGAGGTCTTCACCTGAAGGAATATTGGACACATGGTACAAATATGGTTCTCACCTTGAAACCAATAACTTTAAGATAATTTTCAATATCTTGATCTCTTTAAAACATATACACACAATACCAAAAGTACATCTAAACTTTTTGTATTTTAAAGTTCCTCTTTAGCTGGAATCTGGCAGAAAACTCGACATAGAAGGGCTAAATTATATCAAAGGGCAGGATGAATGCCTCATAATAATTCAAATATAACATTTTAATTTTATTCCAAACTCATCTTTTCATTTTTAGATGTTTTGCCAAGATATTGAAAGACTTAAATCTAGAATAGAATAGCTCTTCTGACTTTGTAAGTGTATTATTTACCTGTTGACACTGTAGCAGAAAAACCAACCCAAACTTATAGAGGAAGAGGCTTGTTGCGAGCTCACAGTTAGAGAATCAGTCCATGATGACAGCAGACCAGGTGTGGTGACAGCAATAGCAGTAGGACCTTTGGTGAATGATCTCACAGCATGGTGCCTAGGAATAAAGAGACCAGAGCTTCATGTCTGGTGAAGGGGAACTTCAAAAGCCCACCCCAGTGACATCATTTGTGCAAAGCTAAGACCCACTTCCCAAAGTCTCATATCCTCCCAGGATAGTGCCAGTAGCTGGGGACTGAACATTAAAGCACATGACCTTTGGGGGACACTTTATATTCAAACCATAATATAGTAAGCCATAGGTGTCACAGTCCATGCATGACCTTTAGATCACTTTTTAGGATTTCTATCTGGGATGATGAAAATAGTATCTTTGACATGTTCTTCAGAGTTTCAGGTGCATTTTCTCATCTAAAAATTTCATCAATAAGTTCATCCGCCAGCCATGACAGTATATTGAGCTCTATACACCTGTTCCCCAATGAAACTAGTGAAAAATATTTTTAAGAACAAACATTTTAAGTCTCTGGAAATAATCTTGAGGACATACAGTCAGTGAAGAAAACGTTTGTTCAAGAAAACCTAAAACTCAGTAAAAAAAGTGAAAGGCTCTCTATGGTATTTGAAATGAGACTTCCTCCTTCCTTCTCTCAGCTAAATTAAGATGGAAACTCTCCTCCAAACTGGTGCAGTGAAAAACACAGGCTCAGGCTCCCTTTTATCCCAGCTCTCAATTGGAGTACTACCTTTCCAGGAGGGATGGAATGTCAGCATTTCTCATCCTTCTTCCAGCTCCCTGGTGATGAGACTTAATTCTGGATGAGTACAGCTAAAAAGTGAGGAGCTTTCTCTTTCCATCCTGACCCCATTTATAGAATGGAGGCTCTACCTTTAGTGTGACACGGCTGAGAATATTAGGGCCACAGTTGACCTTGTCCTGCCTGGTGGGACATGGCTCCAATCCAGGAAAAGTAAGACAAGGAGACCTGGGGACTATATCCCTTCCTCAGCCAACATCTCAACTACTAAAGTCAGTGTGACACTCAGAAGCATCCCACTCTCTTTGTCTCTGGCTCTCTTTGTCTCTAGCATTAGAGCCTGGGCTTAGAATTTTGCCCAATGAGAGACACAGGGCTTGTAACAGGCCTGAATATTTCCCCAAAGGAACTGACTTGTGCATCAGAATATGGAGAAGTTCATGCCTAAGGGTGCAGATTGTGGTAAAAGGCAGTTGGAGATAAATTGACATTCATTAAAATGTTGTTGTTATTAGGTGCCATCGAGTTGATGTCTGACTCATAGCAACCCTACGTACAGCAGGTCAAACAGTATTGTTAGTGCTTCTCTACTATTCATAGGGTTTTTAATGGAGTGGTAATAATGTTTTTTGGGAGTGGTTTGCTGGGTCCTCCCAAGCGTACAGTACCTGGTTTTCCCAGGTAGTCTCCCATTCAAGTATTAGCCAGGCCCGACCCTGCTTAGCTTCTGAGATCTGATGGGAACGGACGCTGCAGTAGTCTGGTTACAGACCATTAGAAATATAGGTTAACCTAAAAGTCTTTAGTTTGCTAGAGAGAGTATAGGTTAAATTAATACCCTAAATATAGGTTAACCTAAAAGTCTCTCTAGTTTGCTAGAGAGAAAGGGGAAAGAGATAGCTGGGAGAAACTTTTCTTTGGTCAGAAAAAATTTAAATATTGACCTTAAGAACTACCCTTTCAAAAGAGCTCTAACAGATTCGGTCAGTTTGTAGAGCAATTTTTGCCCTAGGACATTGTTGAAGAAAACAGGTCAATCAGCCTGCAGTTTTTGTGGTAAACTATATGTGTTCAGGAAAAGAGAAAATTAGAGCAATACCTGCCAAAGTCACTGTCATTCTAGAGCCACTTAGGGGAATATCTTAAGAGGGTGCCCCCTAAGGTATACCATCAGGGCTTCACCCTGAACAAAGAGAGGGGGAGAACCAACTTTACTAAAATAATTCAGCCAGTCATTAAATAACAATAGCAAGTCCTGGAATAAGGAGATGTGAAGATTGACAGTACTCTCCCTCTGCCCCTGCATTATGCGACTTGCAGTGAAACAGGAATGATCTACACCTAGGGAGAAAAAGCAATAGGCAACAGAAACTGCCTGTGAGACTGAACAAATAAATGTTGGATTTAACAAAGACTTCAAAATAGCCATTAAAAGTATATTGAGAGAACTAAAGGTAACCATGTTTGAAGAAGTAATGAAAGATATAAAAACAATGTCACATTTAATGGACAACATCAATACCAAGATGGAAGTTATTTTTTAAGAAACCAAATGAGCATTTTGGAGTTTGAAAGACAAGTAAAGTTTGGTAACAACTAAAAATTCACTAAAGGTGCCCAACAGTGGGTATGAACTGGCAAAAGGAGGACTAGGCAAACTCAAAGAAAAATCAATAAAGAGTAAGCAAGGTAAAAAGTAGAAAAAAATAAAATGAAGAAAGCTTCAGAGAAATGTGAAACAACACTTATATACCAACATATGCATAATGAGAGTTCCAGAAGGAGAAAAGAAAACATTTGAAAAAATAATAGCTGAAAACTCCTTAAGTTTATTGGAAACTTAAACATACAGGAAGTTCACTGAACTCAGAGAGAGGTTCAAAATAGCCACATCATAATAAAAATGTCAAAAAGCAAAGACAAGAGGAAATCTTGAAAGTAACCAGAGAAAAGTAACTCATCACTTACATAGGAAACTTCAACAAGATTCACAGCTTACATCTCATCAGAAATGAAGGCCAAACATAGTGGGATAACTTACTCAAAGTGCTTGAAGAAAAAACCTCAAGCAAGAATCCGGTGTTCACCAAAGCTATATTTTATTGATGTTAGAAAGACATTTCCAGATTCAAAAACAAAAACTGAATTTGTCGCTAGCTGACCTACCTTACCAGATTGAAAGTAAGTAACCCCAAATGGCAAGTTGAATCAGAAGAAAGAAAGAAAAGAAAAGAAAAGAAAAAGAAAAGAGCATGAGTAAAGGTAATTGTAAAAATTATAAGTGCATATTTCTTCTCCTTTAACTGTAGAGTATATAAAAATATATGTTGAGCCGGGGGCTGTGTGCACACCTGTAATTCCAGCAACTTGGGAAGCTGGGGCAGGAGAATCCTAAGTTTAAGATCTGCACAACTTAGTAAGACCTTGTCTCAAAAATAAAAAATGCAAAAGGGCCTGGGGGTACAGCTTAGTGGTAAAGCATTTGCCCAGCATGTGTGAGACCCTGAGTTCAACTCCCTAGTACTGAAAAGAACAAAAATGAAAACAAAATTGTTGTAGATGTATAAATGTATTGTTGAGCCAGTAATATGTAGAGAAATAACATATTTGCAAAAAATAACATGAAAGTGGATGGGAGCAAAGCTGTATTATACTAAGGAAGTGACTCTACATAACTAGAACCCAAAAGAACAAATCAAGAGAACCTGAAATGATAAATAAGAAGGCCAATATAACAAAAGTTCTAAATATATACTTACTTTTTCTTCTTTGTTTCTTTAAAAGATAAAATTATATAACACAAAAATTATAATAACATTGAGTTTGCACCATTTTTAGATATGTATAACAATAATACCACAAAGAGAAGAAAAAGAAGAATGCTGTATAGGGATAACATTTCTAAACCTCACAAAAAGTAAGTTAGTCTAAATCTGGAGCAGATTCTGATAGGATGTATGTACTAAGCCATAGAGTAACAGCTGGGAGAAGGACCTGGCAGCCCACTCCCAAAAAACAATCCGCATTGAAAACCCTGTGAACAGCAGAGAAGCACTGACAATAGTGTTTCCCCTGTTGTATGTAGGGTCGCTATGAGTCGGATACCAACGTGATGGCACCTAACAACAACAAGAGTAACAGCTAAGGACATAACTCAGGTATACTTTGACAGCTGAAAGAAATTGAAGAAGACCTAAATAAATCTAAAAAAAACCATGTTTGTGAGTTGGAAAACTTATTACTGCTGAAATGTCAATATTGTCCACGTACATCCACAGATTAAGTGCATTCACTTTTAGAATTACAATTGGCTTTAGAATTACAAATAGAGATTGACAAACAAGTTCTAAAATTCATGTGAAATTGCATCAGGTACAGAATAGACAAAACCATCTTGGAGGGGAAAAAAAAACTTACAGGATTCAACAATTTCCAGCTTAAAAACATAGTGCAGGGCAACATTAATCAGGCGTTTGGAAATGACATGAGGATGAATATAGCTATTAATATATGGTGATGTGACACCTAGATAGCTATATGTAAATGAATACAGTTGGGTCCTTATTTCAAACTATATACAAAAATTAACTGAAAATGGATCAAAGATCTAAACGTGAGAGGTAAAGCCATCAAACTTGCAGGGGAAAACATAGAAATAAATCTTCATGTCCCTAGATTTGGCAGCAGATTTTTACAGATAATACCCAAAATATGAACAACAAAAGAAAAAATAGATAAATTGGACCTTATCAAAGTTAAAAACATTTGTACTTCAAAGGGTACTGTGAAGAAAAAAGATAACCCACAGAATGGGAGAAAATATTTGCAAACCACGTATCTGATAAGGGACATATCCAGAATATGTAAAGAATTCTTAGTTTAATAATAGAAAGGCAACCAAAATTAAAAATCAACAAAGGGCCTGAGTGGACATGTTTCCAAAGAAAATACTCAAATGAGCAGTAAATGTGTGAAAAAATGCTTGACATTAGTTATCAGGGCAAGGCAAATCAGAACCACATTAAAGTAACAGGTCATATCCACTAGGATGGCTGGAATGAAAGGGTAAGGTAATAAGTTTTGACAAGAACATGGAAAAGTCAAAACCCTCATAGACTGCTTATGGGAAGGCAAAATGGTGTAGACACTTTGGAAAATAATCTGGCAGTTACTCAAGAGGTTAAACAGTTGCTGTATAATCCAGCAATTGCACTCCTAGGTATCTAGAGTTGTTGTAATATATGTGTTCTAAAAAGAAATGGGAACACAGGTCACCCCAAAAACTTGTACACAGATGTTCACCACAGCATTATTTATAATAGCCAAAAGGTAGAAATAACCCAAATGTCCATCATCTGGTGAATGGGTGAACAAAACGGGTTATATCCATACAGTGGAATATTATTTGATCATAAATAAAATAACTGATAAATATGAAGAGATGGCTCGACCTTGAAAACATGCTAAGTAATCTGGGCACTGTGGTACATAGCTATAATCCTAGCTACTAGAGAGGCCAAAACAGGAGAGTCACTAGTTCAAGGATAAGAGGCATCCTATGCAATTTAGCACAATCCTGTCTCAAAAATAAGTGAGTAGAAAAGGAGTTAAGGATGTAGCCCGGTGGTAGAGTACTTGCCAGCATGCATAAGGTTCTGGGTTCAATCCAAAGTTCTACTAGGAAAAAAAAAAGAAGAGAAAACAACATTATGCTAAGTTGAAGAAGCCAGACACAAAAGGCCACATGTTATGTGATTCCATTAGTGTGAAATGTCTAGAATAGCAGAGTGGTAACAGAAAATAGATTGGTGGCTGCTAGGAGCTAGGGCTAGGAGAAGAGAGGACTCAGGATTTACTCCTAATAGGCATTAGATCTCTTTCGAGAGTAGTAAGAATGTTCTAAGATTAGATAGTAATGATGGTTGCACAAGTGTGAATATGTATGCTAAAAACAAATCGATTGTATACTTCAACAGAGTGGACTTTACGGTATTTGAATTATATTTCAATTAAATTGTTTTTAAAAATAGATACTAGTAGATAACGTATACTGTATGCCCATCACTATTCCAAGCACTGTGTATGTATGAACACATATAAATCCTCACAACAAAGCTGTAAAATAGATACTCTGATTTTGCTTATTTTGCAGGTGAGGAAACAAAGGCATTTAGAGAATTTACTTGCCTAAACTAGTGAAGTGCCATGATTCAAGTCTAGGCTGTCTGGCTCCACAGCCCAAGTGCTGAATCATATTGCCACTCAATAATTGATCCATTTGATAGCTTATGAGTCAATTCTATTTTCTGTTTTAGGTATCCAAAATTGGAGACTTGATGTAGAGATTAGGCAGAGCTTTGGCATTGAACTGATTATCAGCATTGACAATAAACAGAGAAACATGCTTTCCAGTGTAAGTTACTGGATAGGATAACTAGTGAAGGTGTGTATGTCACCTCAGTACTTGACTTGTAGAATTTAGACATGGTGGGATATGTCTGATTTTATTTATTTATTTTTGCCAGAAAGTAAGTTTTCTTTTTCTCAGTAGTTAGCTCCTTTCTTTCTTAAAAATTTTGATCATATGCTAAGGAAAGTGGAGGATTTGGACATCTTCAATTGATGAGAAACTCCTAGGGACCAGATACTTCGAATATTCCCATCCTCCCCAATGATAGATTTTAAAAAAAAACTGAAAGATTGACTTACACAAGGTCACAATGAGTGGAAGAGCTGAGACTCAAACCAGGCCTTCTGTCTTTTTTCTTGCCTTCAGTGATTATCATTGCAGGGTTTATCCTCAAAGAACTCACAGAATATCTTCTGTACAGTGTTTCTTCTGTGATATCCTGCAATAAGGTCATCATGCTCTGCCTGAATACTTTTAATACTGGGAAGCATACAGCAGCCACTCTGCTTTTGGATAACTTAATTTAGAAAGGCTTTTCTTATATGAACTCTAAATCTGCTTTGGTTGAGTCTCTTGTTGTTGTTAGGTGCTATTGAGTTGGTATCCAACTCATGGTGACCCTACATACAACAGGTGAAACACTATTGTCAGTGCTTCTCTGCTGTTCATAGGGTTTTCAGTGGCGGATTGATTTGGGGGAGTGGGTTGCCGGGTCCTCCTCCCAAGCCTACAGCACCTGGTGTTCCTAGGCGGTCTCCCATCCAAGTAGTAACCAGGCCCGACCCTGCTTAGCTTCCGAGATCTGATGGGATTGAATGCCACGGGGCTACAGCTGAAGGCCGTTGAGTCTCTTGGTTTACCTATATTCCTGTCTGCTTCTGTTGATGTTCACCATTTGGCTGATCTTTCTACCTCCTTCCTGCCACTTGGTCTCTTCATTTTTCCCCCCACTTATTATCCAACACATTTATCAAAAAAACTTTCTCTGTCTAAATTCCCTATATTCCTTCAGCCTTTTGATACACAGCTTAAGTTGCTATATATTGAAAGATACCACTTCTTATTCATTTTATATATGTTCAACCTTCTAATAGTATAAATTACTTGTCACATTCTTTTATAGCTCACTAACCCAAAATAGATGTCATTTAGTTAAGAATATATTTCTCTTGAATAACTTGCATGTACTCAATTTTAAATTGAGAGTATTTTGAGTTGTGTGCCATACTGGTGCTAAATAGTGCTAAAGCAATGGATACTATAAAATGTAAATTGACACTATAAAAACTATAGAATTAGTACAAAATTGCAGTGTTGTATTTATAACATCACCACTTGCCTTTGACTTTGACTTTGATATTGACTTTGATATTGATAGGTAAATACAAGTTAAAACCTATCTATCCATTATTTTGCCTGCAGCATTACCACTGTGGCCTCTAATCCTATCAGATCTCAGAAGCTAAGCAGGGTTGTACATGGCTAGTAGTTGGATAAGAGACCGTCTGGGAACATTAGGTGCTGTAGGCTTGGGAGAAGTACCTAGCAACCCACTCCCTAAAAACAATCAGCCATTGAAAACCCTGTGAATAGCACAAAAGTACTGACAATAGTGTTTCGTCTGTTGGACGTAGGTTGGCTATGAGTCGGACACCAACTCATTATTTTGCTTTGGTAGAAGTTGCCTGATGATATTTCTTGATCTATTTGTTTATGTGGCTGTCATTATGATATAATGTGCATTTATCTTCTGCTCTGCCCCAAGCACCATGCTGTTGTTGTGGTGGTGGTAGTTAGGTATGGTTGAGTCAGGTCCAACTCATAGTGACCCTGTGTACAACAGAATGATACACTGTCCAACACCATGTGATGCCCTGCACGATGTCAGTGCTTCTCTGTTATTCAAAGGGTTTTCAATGGGTGAATGTTTCGGGGGAGGGCTGCTGGGTCCTTCTCCCAAGTCTACAGCACCCAGTATTCCCAGGCGGGTCTCCCATCCAAGGACTAACCAAGCCTGACCCTATTTAGCTTCCAGGATCAGTCGAGATCAGACGTCAGAGTAGTGTGGTTGTAGCTAGAGGTTTTAAAATGTCATCTCACTTCATATTTAAAAGCCATAGTTGTTATTCCTATTTTTAGGTAGAAAGAAATGAAGCTCAGGTGATTTCAAGAAATTTGCCCCAAATTACATAGCCACAAGAGCAGAGCTAGTGTTTAAATCCAGGTGCTCTCTTTACTTCAGTTGTACTATTTCCCATTAGGTAACACATAAGATGCCTTATACCTTATAACATGTTCTCTCAGATGCTGTGTATATTTAATAATAATTCTGGTAAGCCTATGAGATAGATTTCTGTCTTATAGATGAGAAGATTTTGCTTCAGAGAGATTATTATAGATACAAGTTCAGAAAATAGTAGAACTAGGAACTAGGAGGAACTGAAATATTCTGTTCTTTGCTTTTCTACTGTACAGTTGGCCCTCCATATCCTTGGACTTTGCATCTGCTGATTTAATCAACTGCAGATCAAAAATAGTAGGAAGAATTGTACTGAACATGTGCAGATATTTTCCCTAGTGTTATTCTCTAAGCCATACAGTATAACAACTATTTACATAGTATTTACATTGAATCAGATATTACAAGTAATCTACAAATCATTTGAAGTATATAGATGGATATGCAAAGGTTACATGCAAATACTACAGCATTTTATGTAAGGAACATGAGTGTCTCCAGATTTTGGTATCTGTAAGGGCTCTAGAACCAATCTCCTGTAGACACTGTGGGACAACTATAATGCTAATGTGTTCCTGTGCCTTTGAAGACCTCTTATGTTGCAAAACTGTCTCATTAAGACAGCTTAGTTTCCCTAAGAGGGAAGCTTATCCCTTTTCTCAGCTGTCCTTAGTTTGTTTGGGTTGTCATAACAAAATACCATAAACAGGGTGGCTTAAACAGCAGAAACTTATTTCTCACTATTGTACTAGGTAGAAAGTCTTAGTTCAAGGTGCCAGCAAGGTAAGTATCAGTCTGAGTCCTCTTCTCTTGACTTGTGGGCAGTGGAAATCTCATTGTGTACTCACATGACTTCTTTGTGTACACTTACACATAGAGAAAACAAGGAGGCTCTCTAGTGTCTCTTAAAAGAGAACTAATCTTACCAGCCCAGGGTCCCACCCTCAAGACCTCATCTAACCATAATTACCTCCCAAAAGCCTCGCCTCCAAATACCATCCCACTGGGAGTTAAGGCTTCAACATATGAGTGAGGGGACAGGACATAAACATTCAGTCCATACATCAGCTTATTATAATCAGAATCTCTGGCTATCACCTATAAACATCTGCGCTACATTAAGGAACTAGTTCAGAGTGAGGAGTTGACTATTGTGATGTAGATGGCCTTGGAGACAAACTAAGGGAACGCCAAAGAAATACAGGAAGGGCCTTGATACACTAAAAAATGCAGTGAGGTTATAGAGATCCATGAGGCCAGGATTGATATTAGCCACCAACATCAAATATATGTTGCTCTGACAGTGCCCATGTCCAGCCTTGTCAATATTACTACATAAACTATAGCTTATCCTAAGAACTCACTAAAGACTAAGTGAGATAACATTCTTTTTGTTATTTATTTACTTATTTATTTTTGTGGTACTGGGGGTTGTTGAACCCAGGGCCTTGGCACTTGCATGCTTTGCAAGTGCTGGACCACTGAGCTGTACCCTCAGCCCATTTTTTTTATTTCACTTTTTGAGACAGGGTCTTTCTAAGTTACACAGACTGCCTCTGGTCTTGAACTTACAATCCTCCTGCCTCCGCCTCCCGAGTCGCTGGGATCACAGGTGTGCACCACCACTCCCGGCTCAGATAACATTCTTTAATTTCATGAATTTTAATATACAAAAATGAAGATATTTCTGTATCTGCAAATATATTAAATTAGAAGACTAAAATTTCCCATAGATGTTGTGGAGGAAAGGACTTTCTGAAAAATAAAGACAAGTAATAACAGAACAGAGTTGGTTGGTACTGTGTTTGAGGAGAAATATAAAGTTTTTACATGCCCATTTCTGCCCTCAGTCAATAAAGGAAGGGCAGCTGATTTGTTTTGTAAGCTTTCATTTACACCTAAGCTGTCTTTCCCATCTGTTAATAAACTCTTGATGATGCAACATGTCTTTCTCAGGATTGCTAATTAGCAAAGAAACTTGAGCCAAACTCGTTTAATTATTGTTACTCAGACTCTCTTTTCAGTCTTTTTGGCAGGATCATCATGATATAGAACCTAGCCAGAAGGATTGTATTACTGAAAAATGTACATGTGCAAGAAGGGAAGCTGGAGATGGAATTTAAGAAGTGAGACAAAGCCTCATTCACAGAGACTGTGCCCAGTACCCATTAAATAAAAAGTGAGAATTACCATGGCCTCCCTTGCTTCAAAGAAGGGAAAAAAACCTAACATGTATAAATATAATATTAAGCTAAATATATGTGGATCTAGATGCATAAGTATTCATTTAGAGATTCTCCTTAGCTTTTTATAAAGAAATTCCAAATTTGATCTCTTGAATCCTCTTTCTCTGACATTTATTAAAAGCTCATTTTCACATTATGGCAGTAAGTCATTAACTGTTTAATATTTTTATAAAATTCAATTTTTGAATAGTTCTGTCTTAAGGAACTGACAACATTGTTCCAATGATTATTTATTTATAGTAAGCTCCCTTCTCTTCCACCCTTCCTTCCTTTCTCCCTCCTTTCTTTCCCTCCCTCTTTCTCTCTCACTCACTTGCTTGGTTACTCTTTGTATACAGAGGGCAAAAGTTTAGAACTATCAGATGTAGGTGGCTGACCTTCAGCTCCAGTTAAAAACTAAAATTAGATCCCTGTGGAATATATATCCACTGACGTCCATGAGAGGAGAGTGTACGCATAACCTTGAGAGGCCAGGAAGACATCATCCAATGAGCTTGCCTTGCCTACAAAAATTCTTTTGACATGTCTTTTTTTTATTTTATCTTAATTCATGTGACTTTTACATTGTGATTTATAATTCATTTGTTTATTTTCACATAGAAATCCATCCCCCCATAAGTCTTTTAGTAAAATAGTAGTTCAAGAACATGCACTAGGATTATCCTGTGAGTTTAAGTATCCCTGGCACTGGGCCAGATCTCCCAGCTGAATGTGCATAGCCTATTTTAAGAGCGGAATTCTATCCCATCACTATAGGAGTACTGGTTGATTCAAGTGAGTATAAATCAAGTGTGTGGCTAACATTGTAGTCAGAATAGGAGAAACACAGGGAGAAAGTCCATGCATATTAAAGAGAAAGTGGCAGACTGTAAGGATAGATCTTTTACTATCACTACAATAGGAGAACAGAAACATTAAAAACATGAAAAAGGTAGAACTGTGTTTGAAGACTTAGGTCTGATTAATTTAGGAGAAAAAAATGTCTATCCTCAATATTTCCCTTCACAGGCCTAGGTTAACCCAGAATTGCTTTTTCTCTTTTCTTTTCTTTTCTTTTCTTTTCTTTTCTTTTCTTTTCTTTTCTTTTCTTTCTTTTTTCTTTTTTCTTTTAAATGTACTGGGAGGCTGAACCCAGGGCCTTGCACATACTTTGCAACTGCTGTACCACTGAATTACTCTCCTAGCCCCTTTATAAAATTGTTTTATCTTAAGATAGGGCCTCAATAAATTATACAGGCTGTTTCTGGCCTTAAACTTGTAATTATCCTGCCTCTTGTCTCCTGAGTCATTGCCATTATAGGCATGCTTCACTGTACCTGGCTCCTAGAGTTGCTTTTAATGTTAAGAATACCCATTTTTGCTTTATATATCACCAGATATTTGCAGAATGAAAAGAAAATAGAACTGAGAGAGAAAAAAAAATAAAAAAAGAATTGAATCCCTTTTCCACTGTAGCAATCTGTGCCATGTGAAGCAAATTATTTAGCCTTTTTGGGAGTCAGTTTTTATGTATGTAAAATGAGGAAAATATTACCTTATCCTACGTATGTTAGTGGTGTTATTTTAAAGAGTTCTTTGACTAAATAAGAAATTATCAGTTTTAAAAAATTAAACAGGTTTATTTTCAATAGTACATACACTTTCCAAACTTATTTATCTACAAAAGTCATTTTTTAATAGAATGTTTTGTGCTGCTTGTTGTTGTTGTTAGGTGCTGTCGAGTCAGTATCTGACTCCTAGCGACCCTCATAGGGTTTTCAGTGGCTGGGTGCTTCGGGATTGCCTTGGGAGTGGATTGCCAGGCCCTTCTCCCATTTGTGCTGCTAATGTTTTTTAATATTAAGTGGTCACCATAGCCCCTTCCCACTCTTCTAACATTCTGATTCTGGATATTGCACTCATTTCACTTGCCTTTTTGGCTCTTTTCTAGCCTGCAATTATCCAGGTTACTTCCAAGTTGAATTCAGTGCTTGTGTTGTGTGTGTACCCTGCTCTTTCCAGTTTGAACTAGAAAGTTATTGCATTTTCCTGTTTCTTATAAATAAGATAAACATTGATCCTTGTCTTTTGTAGTATTCCCTTTCTCTTTTCACTGTTGCTTTAGTTTTCAATCATTAGTCCATTTTTATTCTAACTTTATTAATCTTTATCTGAATTTCACCAACTAATAATTAAGATTTATAAAACCCTTAGCTCATTAAATCCTTTTGATAAGAAGTAATGTCATAAAACAATGTCAAGTCTACACTCAGACTGATTGTTTAAATCAGAATAACAAGCCTCCTTAAAGATACTGCTGTTGAGATCTTTACTAATAAGTCTTGTTCTTGGAAATACAAAATTTTAGCTCTTATTGTATACCATCATAAAACAATGTTGTATTACAGGGAGTATTATCCCTATTTTACAGGCAACAAAACTAAAGTTCAGAGAAACCAAATGACTTGTCCAGATTTCACAGATAATAAATAGCAAAGTCACATCTGTCTGACAGAAATTCCTATTCTCTGCTATACCTTGTAGCTTCTTAGTGTATGATAGTACGAGAAATAGTAGATGTGCTGTAGTTATACTGATAAATAACATTTATTGACTATTTTTAGGGTAGCATATATATATATATATATATTTTCTTTTAAGGAAATTAAAGAATTGGACCATTGTATTTAGTTATTCAACTAAAGAAAGTGGCAGTTAGGAATTAAACTCAGAGTTTTACTGACCTGTTAAATGTTGGGATATAATATTCTGTAGCACACAGTGCTTGGAAGATCTCACATTTATGTGTATGTGTAAGTATTCAGTATCTTTGTACCTAGAAAAGAGCAGAAATATATTAGGTAAATCCTTCTCCCTCCCAAGTTGATAAGAGATAAGTCTTTATAAATATAATCCAAGGTCAGAGGTGTTAAATTCTGTAGCAGTGGTAGAGATTAAGTACTCTGAATTTGGAGCTGGAAGAGATTATTTCTTGCTGGGGGATGGTGAAAAAGGTGGCATTTGTTTTGAAGATAGGAATAATTTAGGAAGGTTAGGGGTTGTGAAGACATTCTTAGTATAGGAGAAAATATGAGAAAAGGCACAGTTTCATACAGGTATTAGCAAGTCATTGTGCCTATGTCAAGGATATTGTGACCATAAGTAGTTGAAATACAAGTTTTAGAAAGTTGAGTCATAGGGGATCTAACCTCTTCCTACTTAATGGATGTGTTTTAATGTGAAGTATACATAGTGGGACTATTATGAAGTGTCTGTTGGGCACTTTTATTGCCAACTTTAGGAAATAAGTCCCCTATCTCAGGAGTCAATGATTCCATCACTATCCAAGTTATGTAAATTAGAAACTTAAGAGATTCCTTGCTTCCTCTTTCTCCTTCACCGTTGACCCATTTAGTTGGGTCTATCTCCTTACAAATCTCTTCTTTCTCCCTTTCTCCCAGTCCTACCACTGCCTTAGTTCAGACTTTTGTCATTTGTCACTGGGGCTACTGCAGCAACCTCATAGCTGCTCTCCCTCTTCCTGATCCTGCCTCCTTTGCTTATCACTTTCCACATGAACACACAATGATATTCCCAAAGTACAAATCTAATGCCATTCCTCTGCTTAATACCTTGCAATAAATTCCTCATTTCCCTCTGGATTAATTCCAAACTCTATTCCTCTCATCATACAGATACAGATGAGAAAGTATATCTTCATTTTAAAAAGGAAAAAATCAGCCTCTTGACCTCTTGGTACCACCCCATTTCTCTGCTCCTCTTACGTCTTGAAAAGTATCTACTCTGTCCACTTTCTCATCTTCCAGGTACTCTTCAGAAACGTCTTTTATCGAGGTCATTGTGATCTAGCATCGTCAGATCCTTGTGCTGTTTGAACTTTCATCCCATTTGAAATAGTTAACCACTCCGTCATAAAGTACTTTGTCCTGTCTTATCTTCCAGAACTCCACAGTCCTAAATTTCCTCTTGTTGATACCTCTATGTTCTTTATCAGTGTTGGCATTGTTCAGGTCTCTTGTTGTTGTTGTTAGGTGCCATCGAGTCGGTATCTGACTCATAGCGACCCTCTGTACAACAGGGGAAACACTATTGTCAGTGCTTCTCTGCTGTTCATAGGGTTTTCAATGGCAGATTGATTTTTGGGATTTCCAGGTTTCCAGGTCCTTCTCCCAAGCCTACAGCTTCTGGTGTTCCCAGGGGGTCTCCATCCAGGTACTAACTAGGCCGGACCCTGCTTAGCTTCCGAGATCTGAGGGGATCGGATGCCATAGGGTTACAGCTGCAGGCTCAGGTCTCTTAGACTTCTGTTTTTCTCTAGGCAGTCTAAATCATTCTTAAATGAAATGCCCCTACTCATATAGAAAGCAGGGCCCTAATGGCTGCTTCAGGCTCCTGCCACATACATTCAGCTTCCTATTTGACATTTCTATAAGCATTTCAAATTCAATGTGACCTTACACAATTTTTTCCTAAATCTGTTCTTCCCCTTCTCATCCCATTTTTAATCAGTGACATTATGTTGCTTAAGCCAGAAATTTCTCTCTCTCACAAACAGTAAGTCCTGTCAATCTTTCCTTTAAAATGCATGTCAAATCTACCCACTTCTCCATTACTACCACTCCACTTGAAGCTGTATTTATTTTCCACCAATCCATTTTCCACACAACCAGGATAATTTTTTTGTTTTTTAAATTTCAATTGACTTATATCTCTTCTTTGTATAAAGTCCCTTAGTGACTTTGCATAGCATTTGAAGTAGTCTAATGTTATATCCTGGGGCTGGGACTTAGCTCACTTGGTAGAGCGCCGCTCTGCAGTCTCCGAGGTCCCAAGTTTGATTCCCAGCACCGCAAAATTGGGAGAAGGAACTGGCAACCCACTCCCAAGGCAATCCCAAAACAATCTGCCACTGAAAACCCTATGAGGGTCGCTATGAGTAGGACACGACTCGACGGCACCTAACAACAACAACAACAATGTTATATCCTATAAGACTCAACATGTTCTGATTTTGCTTACCTCCAGTTTCACAGCAATCTGCCACTTACCACCACACTGGTTCTCAGGACCATAAACATACCAGGCCCTGCTGGTACTATTAATTCTTCTAAGCTATAGATATTTAGCCACTTCTTGCCATCAGAACTTGGCTTAAATACCACTCCATCAAATGTTCTTTTCTTCAGTGATTTTCAAAGCATCCTGTCCATTTCCCTCATAATATTTAATAACATTTAATTATTTTTTCATTTACGTATTGCTATTCCCCATTAGTCTGGTATGTATAGTATCAGAATTACTTCTTTGTTCACCACTGTAACACACATAACCTAGCATAGTGCCTTGAATATAACAGGCACAAAAATGTTTGTTGGATGGCTGAATGGAAAGTGTACTGTATATTTTAGATACCATCTTAGATACCTGTTACTTAGGTAATTTTACCCTGAATTGGTCTGATTCCCTCCCATAAGACTGAATTAAAGTGCCTTGGATTTGTGTTATAGTATTTTATGTTTATATCAGTGTTTCTCAATGAGGGGAGTTATTTTGTTCCTCGGGAGACATTTGACAATTCCTGTAGACATTTTTGACTGTTATGACTTAGTGGTGTGTGCAGGGTGTATTATTGACATCTAGTAGGTAGAGGCTAAAGGTGCTACCAAATGCTCTAAAATGCACAGAACAACCTAAGACAAAGAATTTTCCAATCTAAAATGTCAATAATACCAGAAATTTCTGGCCACAGCTTGTATTTCTTTATAATTTTCCACTTGATTTTAAATTCCTTAAAAATTTACTATTGTCTCCCTATGTTGCCTTGGATTTATAAAATAGACAGTTGGAGAATTCTTGGTTGACAGATGAATAGATGAACAAATGAATATATAAACCAGCCATGGGACAACCAGCCCACACTGGCCCAATATCTCCTGGTATTAAATAGGGAGATTAGTTGTTTAATCTTTGAGGTAGACTATAACATCTGTTACTGAAGGAATGGTGGTAGAAGAGATTCTATACAGGGCATTGATGAGATACCATATTTCAGGTGTTCATTCTATTTAGATTAAAGCTAAGTTGTTGTGACAAAAGGACCAACAATTTTAAAATTAAAAAGGACCAAGATAGATGTGGCTTAAGGAACAAAGATGTCTATTACATTTTCAAGGAACGATTCTGAAGTGGTCATTTAGGCAGGGAGGTGGCTCTGCTCCATGAATTTATTGGGGGTAGGGAAGCTAGTTTCCTGCCAATTTGTCAAGTCATATTTCATCATCTGAGCATTGTCCTAGCCTAGACTGGACTGGACTACCACCTCTAGGTTCTCGCTGTAGAAGGGGACAAGAAAGTGGAAAGGCATACCCACTATTTTAAAGAAATGGCCTGGTAATGGCACAGAACATGTTCATATGCATTCCATTGGCAAGAGCTCAGTCTTACTGTCTGTGAAGAACAATTGGGGAATGTGGTGTAGCTAGGCAGCTGTGGGCCTTACCATTGTTCTGTTACTACATAAGAAAGGGAAAAATGGATTTTGTTGGTGGACACTATTAGTTTCTGCTGCAATGCCTGACAATTAAATTCTTAGATAAGCATATTTATGAAATTTTATTTTTTTATTAATTACTTTGGAATCTGAGTTAGTCTTAACTACCTTTGTTATATAACTAAAGAAAGCTTTTAAAGGATAAAATGTGTTGTCTAGAACATTGCTTCTCAGATTATTTATGAAGGACCAAAGTTTTTTGTTTGTTCATTTCCCCCTAATTTTGCAATAGAGCAGTGCTTTTGTAAAATGCAATCAAATTAATCACTGACTGAAATAGTCACATTTTTAGATGTCACAGCAAAGTCTAGTTACTATAAAGGTCTCTAAATGTACACTCCGAGATTTTTCATACCTCTCTTGATTTATGTACTTACTTCAACATGATCTGGTAACAAACAGTTCAGGAATTGGCCCTAATCCGCAGACAGCACTTTTGTGTAGCACTTGTCTCAAAAATGTTTTCTAACAACCTCTTTTGGGTTGCCAGAGTATACAGTAGGATGACTGTGTTGTCACTCGTTTAAGCAAAGACGTTTTCTTTTATGTATAAAACATGGTTTTTACTTTTTAAATATCTTTAGAATTCACTTTTTTTTTTTCCCCCACTGTATTGGGTGGTTGAACCCAGGACCTTGCACTTGCATGCTTTGTAAGCACTATACCACTGACCTGCACCCCCGGTGCATTTTTTTTGCTTCTTGTTTTGAGACTAGGTTTTGCTAATTATGCAGGCTGCCTCTGGTCTTGAACTTGAAATCTTCTTGCTTCCACCTCCGAGTCACTGGATTACAGGCCCAGCAAGAATTCACCCTTTAAGACAATGTTCATGATAGATCATTTGAATGCTCACATGTGCTTCATAGCCTACCTTGCCTGTTTCATAGCTAAAGCCAAAGCTGATCTAGTTTTGCAGATCCATAGGGAAAATTCTGCCATTCTGGAGCTAGAAGAAGGTTGTCTTAGAGAGCATTTTGTCTTAATGCATGATGATATAGGAAAAGAAAGAAGCCTAATGAAGTGACATGCTCAAGATCGAAATTAATAAGTGAGAATCAGCAATGGTACCATCATGATTTACAGTAGAAATTACATTGCAACCAGATGATCTGGATTGAGTCTTGGCCTACTTCTTAGCTAAGTGTCTTTAGGCAATCACTTAATCTTTCTAAAAGTCATAAATGTTCAATAAGCATTTCTTAGATTGAGTAGCATAGATTAAAAAAATTTTGCTAACTACAAAGCACATAAGCAAAAAAATGAAATAGAGAAGCCATGTTTTCTAATGCTATTATTCTTTTGAGACTGCTGAGTTTCATATTAAAGACACATTGAGAACAGGAGTCATATTTATTACTGCATCCATTTAAAATTATGTTTATGAGGACTCTATAGCAATGTGGGGCTGGGATTTAGCTCAGTTGGTAGAGCGCTGCTCTGCAGTCTCTGAGGTCCCGAGTTCCATTCCCAGCACCACAAAAATGAGAGAAGGGCCTGGCAATCCACTCCCAAGGCAATCCCGAAACAGTCAACCTGTGAGGGTCGCTATGAGTCGGACTCGACTGGACGGCACCTAACAACAACAACATAGCAATGTGGAAAAATTCTTATGTCGAATTAAAAAGTCAAGAAACAAAATTATGTGCACATATAATTCTGTATTTTAAAATAATGCACACATTACTAAAAAAATCAAGTAGACTAACCAAACATAAGGTCCTCTGCTGCATTTTATAAAATATAACATCAACTATAATGAATATTGTTTCGACTTTCCTTAATACTTTAAGTTTATAATTTAAAGAACATATGTATTTAAGTAATTTAAATTCTTTTTTTTTTTTTCCCCCTTACTGGGGATTGAATCAGGGCCTCGAGCCTGCATGCTTTGCAAGTGCTGGACCACTGAGCTGTGCCCCCAGCCCATTTTCTTTACTTTTTGAGACAGGGTCTCACTAAGTTACACAGACTGCCTCTGGTCTCAAACTTACGATCCTCCCACCTCCGCCTCCCGAGCCGCTGGGATTACAGGCATGTGCCACCGTGCCTGGCTAGTAATTTTAATTCTTCAGGAAAAAAAGAACTGTATATGAAAGTATACAAGATGTGATAAAAAATACAGTGAATGTTTAGATTAACATTTTATTATTCATGAAAGGTAACTTTAAGAACTGCTTCAGAAAGAATGAATGATGGAACAGTATGTTTGACGCCAGGGGGAGTATTTTGAGAAGGATTAAATGGCAGTGTGGGGGGTTTTGTTTGTTTTAATAATTGATCACTTTATTAATAATGACAACCTCTACACACATTGGAAAACATACTTGTAGGAGACACAGGATATTTTCAGTCTGTAATAATGTGTAGAGCTCTTCTGGATCCATTAGCAAGGGAAGTCCTACTATCTAGTGTCTTTTTCTATTTCTTTCTTTAATGTTTTGAAGTTTTCACTGTAGAGGTCCTTTGGGTCTTTGTTTAGATTAATTCCTAAATATTTAATTTTTTGGTGAGCTATTGTGAATGGGATTGTCGTCTTGATTTTGTTCTCTTCCTATTCACTATTGGTGTAAAGGAAGGCTACTGATTTTTCAGCGTTAATTTTGGATCCTGCTACTTTGCTAAAAGAACTAATTAGTTCTAAGAGTTTTCTAGTCGAATTTTTCAGGTCTTTTAGGTATAGGGTCATGTCATTTGTGAATAAGGGTAGTCTGACCTCTTCTTTCCCTATCTATATTCCTTTAATTCCTTTCTCTTGCCTGATTGCTCTGGATAGGACTTTAATCACAATATTGAATAAGAGAAGAGAGAGTGGACATACTTGTCTTGCTCCTGATCTTAGAGGAAATGCTTTCAACTTTTCCCCACTTAATATGATGTTTCTATAGATTTGTCATAGATGGTCTTTATGATGTTGAGATAAGTTCCTTCTATACCTAATTTCTTCAGGACTTTTATCATGAGGGGATGTTGCATTTTGTCAAAGGCCTTTTCAGCATCCATTGAGATGATCATGTGATTTCTGTCTGCAAGTCCCTCGATATGTTGAATTACATTAATTGACTTACATATGTTGAATGAACCTTGAATCTGTGGAATGAATCCCACCTGTTCCTGGTATATGACCTTTTTTATATGTTGCTGAATTTGGTTTGCCAGAATTTTATGGAGGAATTTTGTATCAATGTTCATCAGGGAAATTGGTCTATAGTTCTCTTTCTTTGTAGAGTCTTTATCTGGTTTTGGTATCAGGGTGATACTGGCTTTGTAGAATAAATTTGGAAGTATACCTTCCTTTTCTGTTTTATAAAATAATTTGAGGAGCGTAGGTATTAATTCTTCTTTAAAGGTTTGATAGAATTCAGCTGTGAACTCGTCAGGACCTGGGCTTTTCTTTGTTGGGAAGTTTTTTATTACTGCCTCTATCTTGGTGGTTTGAATAGGTGTATTTAATTTGTTTATGTCCTCAGGGCTTAGTTTTGGTAAGTCATATGTGTTAAGGAATTTACCTTTTTCATCTGTATTTTCATTTTGGGGGGAGTACAGTTTCTCAAAGTAGTCTCAGATGATCTTCTGAATTTTACTGGTATGCTTTGTTATGTCCCCCTTGTCTCAGATTTTTAAAATTTGGATCTTTTCTCTCTCTCTCTTTTATTGAGTCTGTCTAAGAGAGTGTTAATTTTGTTGATCTTTTCAAAGAATCAGCTCTTGGTTTCATTAAATTTTTGTATTGTTCTTTTAGTCTGTATTTTGTTAATTCCTAGCTTGATCTTAATAATTTCTTTCTGTGTACTCCTTTTGGGTTTGCCTTGTTGTTGGCTTTCTAGTACCTTAAGGTAAGTCATTAAATTTTTTAATTGGGTCTTCTCTAACTTATTGGTGATGACACTCATGTCTGTGACTTCCCTCTTAGAACTGCCTTGCTGTATCCCATATATTTTGGCAGGATGTGTTTTCATCCTTATTTGATTACAGGAACTTTTAGATTTCCTTTCTTATTTCTTCAATGATCCACTGATCATTCAGAGGTATGTTATTTCATCTCTGTGTATTTGTAACGTTTCTGATGTTTTACTTGCTTTTGAGTTCTAGTTTTATTTCATTGTGATCTGATAAGGTACAGGAGATGATTTTGAGGGTTTTTTGATATTTGTTGAGGCCATTTTTGTGGACTAAAATGTAGCCTATTTTAGAAAAAGTTCCATGTGGTGCTAAGAAGAAGGTGTATTCCACATCTGATGGCTGGAATATTTTGTAGTCTGTTAGGTCCAGTTGGTCTGTGTTACTGTTTAAGTCCATCGTTTCTCTGCTGACTTTTTGCTTTGATAACCTGTCTCTTGGAGAGATTGGGATATTGAAATCTCCCATAATTATTGTGTATTGACCAGTGTGTTCCTTTATCACCAATAAAGTTTGTTTTATGAAGTTAGATGCTCCTATATTTTGTGAATAAATATTATGTAGTGTTGTGTCTTCTGTCTTAATCTCATCTTTATGAAGGATATTACCTCTGGACACTATCTATGGCAGCCTTCTGAAAAGCAAATGAGGTGGCTTTTGTAAATTAAAAGCTCATCAGGGAGGCTGGTTTGCAGTGCTGCAGTCCTGTGGTCCCAGAGACTGAGGAGGCCAATGCAGGAGGATGCAAATTCAAGGCCAGAGACAGCCTAAGCAACTTAGCAAGACCCTGTCTCAAAATAAAAAATAAAAAAGGGGCTGCAGGTGCAGCACTTGCCTAGCAGATATGAGTTCCTAGGTTCAACACTTTAGTACTAGAAAAAACAAAAGACAAAAAAAAATTAAAAATTAAAAAAACAACTCACCTCTCTGGGGATATAGGATATAATAAAAAAGGCTATTTCCAATGACCAGTACCCTGAATTTAATTAAAATCCAGAAGAGGTTACCCTAAATTGGGAAGTGTAAAACCCAGCATTGCTACCTCTTCTATGAAAGGAAAAAAAAATAAATGAATTTTCTCATGCCCCCTCCCACCAAATAGTTGCAGTGATATGACTCTAGGGACACATTTGGGAAAGGAGCACCTTTTGGACATTTCCAATTTCCATTTCATAATGTTTTCACATACATCTAATGGAATTGTGCAGCTTCCCTCCATCCACAGGATCAATGAAGTGTCCACTATGTGCCAGGCATTCACTGGCACTAAAAATATAGTGGAAACCTAGGTGGGCAAAGTCTCTGTCAAAGGCTTGATGATAAACAAGGGAGCAGACAATTTCAGACAACTGGTAGGAGGAAGACAAAAACAGACAGGTAGGAAAGAGAAGCATGAATTCCTGAGTGGATGGCTTAGAAAGATCTTCTTTGAGGTGAATTTTGAGCCCAGATCTCAAAGCCCAGTGACTTGCCGCTGTAGCATTCCAGGCCAAAAGTATTAAGTGCAAAATATCACAAACCCAGAAATGATGATTTTAAAGCCCCAGAGGGAGAGTGGTAACCAAAGTCTGTGAATTCCACAATTTTAAATATTCATGTCACCCAATCAGGAAAAGGCTGGGACCCAACTCTGCCTAAGTACACAGAACTGCTGTCACCACGGCATGCATCGCTCGGTGGATCTGGTGGCTAGAGGCACAAGCTGCTGCTGAGCTACAGTTGTACAGGGTTGTCACTCAGTGTTCACCAGACTTGGGCTTAGTTGTGTTTAGGAGACCTTTTAAATCATGACTGAAGAAATCAAGTCACTTCACTTTAGGCCAAATATGCAAACCTAACAAAACTGCCTGGACATGCTAGTCTGGGATGTGGAAGAAAGAGACAGGGACAGATTCCCAGCAGCTTATTTTAGAACTGACTCTTAAAACTAAGCAACACATAAAAGAGTAAAGACGCACTCTAAATTCAAAAGCATATCTAGTCACATGCCTAGAACCTCAAGTTACAACTATTTAAAAAGCTATATACCCAGACTTTTAGAATAAAATAACATATGAGAAGGAGCTAAGGGAACATAAGTGAACAAAACTCATTTCTAGTGATTCAGTGGGTGGCTCTGAAGAGAGCCTTTGGAGAAAAGCAGCTGGAGAATGCCAAGTCCAGGCTGGACTCATTTAAAGCTGGTGTATTTGGTAACCATCTTCGTGCCTGTGGATACGGCATGCTTGGCCAGCCCACCAGGCAGCAGCAGGATCATGCCATCTTGATAACATGGGACGTGATAGTCTGGACTAGGCACGACGCTTTGCCAGTGATGTGCTCCAAGATATCGTTGAAGAATGAGTTCTTAATGCTTGTGACCTTCACCTAGATGTCAGTGTCAGGGTGGACTTGCTTCAGTACCTTGTACATGTAGATGGAGCAACTCTCTTTTTGGCTGCTTTTGTCCTTCTTGGTGTCCTTCTGGGCCTTGGTGACAGCTTTCTTGGATCCATTCTTGGGAATGGGAGTGGGAACAGATTTTTGCCAGTTCAGGCATGGTAAGATACACCAGCATGACTTAGTAAAAGAAAGAAGAATCAACAATGTGTTTTTTGTGTAATTATTATTTTTTTCTTTAAACATTCACCATATTTTTTTGCTCATATTTCATATAACTTTTGTTATCTATGCAAGAAGGCTTTTACCCAGTGGGGCAAATCACTGTTCCAGTAACAAGCGTAGGAACAGTTTCTACTACTTTCGTTCCTTCTTAGAAAGAAGAGTCAGTACAATATTAATAGGCTTCTAGTGATTGAGATTTAAGGAACTTCTTAATTTAATCACTTTATTTTGGGGAGTGCTTATTGTGTGCTAGTTGCTCTACTAGCGGCTACAAATGTTATGAAGAAATAAAGCATAACCAAAGTTACCAGTAAAGAGTACTTATCATGTCCTAGAATCTATTTTGTAACAGCCCTGTGAGATGCAGATATTATTATTCCCATTCTACAAATGGGAAATTAAAGCTCAGAGAAGTTAAATGATATATCTAAAGCATACAAATGGCAAAAATAAAAAATCACAAACTGGCAAAGCCAAGTATTAAACCCAGACCTTTTTGATTCAAAAGCCCTTGTAGTATATTTTCTTCATTCATAAAAAGGGTGTCCTTTTTGCCTTTAGAGAGTGGTTAGTTGAGGCAAACTCATAGAAAACTGACAGGACAAATGTGCTAATGAGTACAAAATGATTGCTACAAATTGTGGTTTGATTATTCTTTAGGAAGAATGTTGGGGGGTTGAAGTGGTTAAGGAAAACTTCATATTGAAAGGAATTTTAAGCTTAGCTTTGGAGAATGGTTAAAATTTAAATAGGGTAGAGAAGGAAAGGGACTGGTGTATGTAGATAGGAGGTTGTAAGAAAGCAGAAGAGCACTATGTGAGATAATTTGGAAAGAAATATAGCTAGAGAGGATGGTCTGATAGGAATAGTATGAAACAAGACTCAAAAAAA
Source organism: Pedetes capensis (assembly GCA_007922755.1). NCBI lineage: Eukaryota > Metazoa > Chordata > Mammalia > Rodentia > Pedetidae > Pedetes > Pedetes capensis. Next base: position 87,344 of record VMDO01003971.1, on the reverse strand, counting down.
CAGGTTATTATTGTTCTTAGGTGCAGTTGAGTCGGTGTCCAACTCTTGGTGACTTTGTGTACAACTGGTGAAACACTATTGTCAGTGCTTCTTCACTATTCATAGGGTTTTCAATGGCAGATTGATTTTTTGGGAGTGGGTTGCCGCATCCTTCTCCCAAACAGGTTATTAGAGGGTCTTAAATGTCAAGCTGAGAACTTTTTAAATTTTATTTTATATGTAATAGATTACCTGTACTGAGCATTATCATATGCTAGCCACTATTCTAAATCCTGTATATCTGTGATCTCATTTAATTCTTACAGTAAGGGAGGCCCAGAAAAACTAGGAAACTTGCCAAGGTCATACTATTAATTCCTAGAAGAGCCAAGATTTTAATATAAGCAATTCAAATGCAGAACTCCTGCTCATAATTACCATACAGTTCTGGTTCTCAGGTCTAAGGTTAGATGAACAAGTTTTAAGATCAGGAATGGCCTTAAACAAGTAATGTGCTTCACAACTCTAGTAGTTTTTAACATTTAAGAACAATATTGTCACCTGGCCAGGTGAGGCTCCCACGTTTAATTCCAGTAATTCGGGAGGTGGAAACAGGAGGTTCACAGATTTGAGGCCAGAGGCGGGCTATGTAACTTAGCAGGGCCCTGTCTCAAAATAAAAAATAAAAAATGGGCTGGGGTGCAATTCAGTGGTAGAGTACTTGCAAAGTATATGCAAGTCCCTGGGTTCAACCCCCAGTACCCAAAACAAAACAAAATAAACCAAAGCAAAACCAAAACACAGTGTTGTGGCCATACAGTGGCATCCTATTTCTATCCCTGCTGCCCTCAGCACAGGGCAGTGAAGAAGTTATATTTGTATGAGTAGCCTTCAACTCTGTCTGCTTTTCTGTGCTCATCTGCGTACTTTTCTGCATACACCTGGTTGGTTACCATCAGTTAATCCTCACCACCTAACATCCTAGTTGTATCAGTTCATTGTTAACCATAATTCAGTAGTTCTTAGAGTTTTGATTTCTGGACCACTACTAGTAGCAATCTCATCTGAAAACATGTTAAAAGTTCCAATTCTGGAGCCTCACCCCACATATACTGACTCAGAAACTTGGGATAAGGTATAGTATTCTGTGTTTTAATGAGGTCTGTAGGTGATTATTGATGCATGTTGAAGTTTCGACCCATGATAGTAGTAGACCTGAAGTTTCAGGTCACGCGCAAACTGCTACATTTTTTTCTGGCAATCCCTGGTATTGGCATTGGGGAACTACTTGAGATCTTACTCTTAAGTTTCTGCTGCTGAGTCTTGTAGTTTGATTTTATATATATAGCCATGACTTACTAAGCTACTGAGCATTTTTAAAAGGTTTTTTTCTAAGACTCTTTCTTATACTTCTAAGTCTACTCCCTGGTTTTATGACTTTAGTTCATTCCTGAAAACCTGATCTTTAAAGTAAAAAGTTATTAAATCAGAAAATATCTCCATTAATTTTAATGGAAAAATTGTGTTCCATTATTATCTAGTATACCTAAGTAATTTTCAGATTAAAAGAATCCATCAAAAGCTGGGCTTGGTAGCACACACCTGTATTCCCAGCACTTTGGAAGCTGAGGCAAGATGGTAGATGCAAGTTTGAAACCAGCCTGTTCTACTTAGTGAGTTCCAACTTGGGAAAACTTCATATTGAAAGGAATTTTGACCCCAGGTAGCCTCTTTTTAAAAGAGTTAAAGTCTGATAATAGATTAATAGAAACTTTGTAAGGTCTTACATTGGTCATTATTGGTGGGGTTATTTTTGTTTTTTTATTTTTGTTGTGGTTGATTTTTGGTGGTAGTGGTACTGGGCGATTGAACCCAGATGTTTTCACCACTGAGCTGCACCTCCTAGCCCTTTTTTTACTTTTTATTTTGAGACAGGGTCCTGCTAAATTACACAGGCTGCCTCTGGCCTCGAACCTGCAATCGTCTCTCCTTTCCTCCCCAGTCTCTGGGATTACAGGTGTGCACCACCTGGCTATTATTGTTTTTATAAAATGCAATAGAGTACAGAAAAGTCCAGCAGTGATTATACATATTCTACATGTAAGGGTAAGCTTAAGAGGCCCAGATCTGTAGTTTGTTGAGAAGAAAGCTGGCATTGAGTTTTGGAGGAACGATTAGTGATTATTAAATTTGGCAATGGTATAATTAATTAATTTTCAAAAAAAAAAAAAGAGAGAGAGAGAGTACACTTTGGGTCCATCCTAAAAGAATTTTGATAGTGGTAGCAAAATTTAGATCTAGGACTACTAGATATATTTGTACAGTCTGCAGCCTACACCAAAAGGAGGGGAGCTAAGATTCAGTTCAGTCTGAACTTTCCAAGCCATATGTCGTGGCACTGGGCTGCCCACAGGAAGAGGGACGTTTTTTGTGATTTGCTCATCCAGCAGAAACACTTTCTGCCAGAAGGGAGTCACCTTTTTGCAGTGGTTCAAGGCATATCATATGTTAGACTATCTTTGGAACCCAACACTTAGAATGATTTTTATCAGTTTGTCAGCAAAACAACTTCTAGGGGGCCATTTGATGATTAAATATTATTAGATCTTAACTAAAGAGGTTTCTAGGTTTCTGAAACATGGTACTACTGCCATAGAACTATAAATTCAGAAGAAATAGCACAAGTGAAGATAAGCAGAAATGCATACTTCCTTAACTCATTTTATAAGAGCATGTACTGTGGCAGTTGTGAACTATTTGTTAAGCATTAATCTTTACTTCTGGGACGGGAATAGTTATGAGCCAGACCCATTGCCCTCTACCCTGATACTGTGTTTAATCTATAAAGTAAAAAATCCATTAAGATCAAAGCTATATAAGACATTTGAAATTAGTCAGTTTAAAATAGAGTAAGTGATTTTATAGAAAAAAATAATGGACCTAAGAAGGTAGGAAACACATAGCTCTTTTTATGCCACTAACTTCTCCTGTCCAAGTGCAAGTAACTTACTATCTCTGACCCTCGGTTTCTATGTCTGTAACGTGAAAGAAGTATATCAAATATAAACTTTCTTTCAGTTCTAATATTTTGTGATTTGCAAAAAATGAAACTTTTTTCTAGCCATAGCTTCAGCTTCTGGTAGAGGTAACTCTGTTTTAAATCATTTGAGCCAAATAATGATTTTTGTATTCTTGTTTTTCAGAAACTTTGTGAAGGCATATTTAAAGTCCTTGTAAAGGATGTCCCAACAACATGTCAAGTGTGCTGCCTGGAAGTACTCCGCATTCTCTCCAGAGACAAAAAGATTTTAGTTCCTGTAACAACTAAGGAAAATATGCAGATACTGCTGAGACTAGCCAAGCTAAATGAGACTGATGATTCTTTGGAGAAGGTGTCAGAGTTCCCAGTTATTGTGGAATCATTAAAATGTCTGTGTAACATAGTGTTCAACAGTCAGATGGCACAGCAGCTCAGCCTGGAACTTAATCTTGCTGCAAAGCTCTGTAACCTCCTGAGAAAGTGCAAGGACCGAAAATTTATCAATGACATTAAGTGCTTTGACTTGCGCTTGCTCTTCCTCTTGTCACTTTTGCACACTGACATCAGGTCACAATTGCGCTATGAGCTCCAAGGACTACCGCTGCTAACCCAGATCTTGGAAAGTGCCTTTAGCATCAAGTGGACCGATGAGTATGAATCGGCCATAGACCATAATGGACCTCCTCTCTCACCTCAGGAGACAGACTGTGCCATTGAAGCCCTCAAAGCTCTCTTCAATGTAACAGTAGACAGTTGGAAGGTGCATAAAGAGGTAAGGTTGAGAAAGGTTTTCTTCTTTGTGGTGGTTTTGTTTTTTGAGATGGGGGTCTTACTTTGTAGCCCAAGCTGGCCTAGAACTCGTGATGTGGCTGAAGCTGACCTTGAACTCAAGATCCTTCTGCCTCTTCCAAGTGCTAGGATCACAGACATGTACCACCACTCCTGACTTTGAGAAGGGTATTCTTACTTACCTGGAATTTAATTGGTCTGAGATGTTCTTGTAAATACCTAAAAGGGAAGAATGCTAAGATGGAAAATGGAAATAGATTTCAGTTCCCCCATTAATCAGTTCTGAGAGCTGCAGCATATTTCTTAACTGTTGTGTTATTCTTCCTGCTTCTGTAATACCTATCAGACTAATGGCATGAAGATGGACTAATGTTTGTAAGATGCTAAATTTAGTTAGTTTGCTGAGTTGTGCTATCACTTGTCTTTTTAAAGAATGCCTTTTTCAAAAACAAGGTTTAAATTATAAGATTTGAAGAGAAACTATTTAATACAGATGTAGATATTCTTAATAGTGGCCATCTGAAAAGTTAGGTAAATCCATGCTATTGAAATTGATCAATCAGAATTGATGTATGTTCAGAAAAGTAAAAAATCCTGTGTATACTTATTATCCCAGTCTCCGAGAGTAGTACTTTTTAGTGTTAGATAACTGTTAGAAGTATAGGCCTCCAACTAGATCCATGCTTGTACACAGTCCTAGAAAACAAGTATAATTATACCAGAGTGTGGGAAAGATTATTTTAAACCACTTAACTTATTTCTGAACTAAAGTCCTTCCAGCAACTCGAAGTGAAGCAGATTTGATGGTTTATATCGGAGTCCACAAGAACAGTATGTTACACACTAAACTTAAAGAAGTCAACAATTTTAAGTGAACATACTCTTTTGCTTTTTTTCTAGAATCCTAACATTTCACTATTTCACATTCTCTCTCGCTCTCTCTCACACACACACACATACACAAACACATACACACTCTCTCTCTCTACTTCTGTGTGTGTGTCTCTGTCTCTCTGTCTCTCCTTTAAAAACTGTTGAAATTCATCCCTTGCCTTTCAATAAAAAAAGACAATTGACCTTAGGGCTTACGTTAACATTTTGCTGTATCCACCTGAAATAGTTCTTACTCATGAATAAAGATCTGGTTTTGCCAGCAGCCTACTTTAAAAGAATTATTTCAATGCAGTATAGTGAGAGTATGCAGGCCTCTGAGTTTTAAAGTGCAAATAGGTCTGTATTTTGAAACCAAATATTTGAAGATCAGTCCTAACAGCTGTTTTAGATGATTGTAGTATGGTCAGTTTTTCCTGAGAGTTGGCAGGAAAAGATGTGGAAAGCCCACATGCTCCATTTATGCTTCAAAACCAAATATTTGGAAGTATTTAAAATGTTATGTCTCTGCTTATTTGGTACCTTCTATGGTTATTTTTCTTACGCTGTTTGTTTTGGTGTTTTTTAAGTTCTCCATTTAGTTGCAAGAGCTCCTCTGACACTGTTGGTTTGCCATTGTTGGAGCTCATTTTATTTACATAATGCCCAAAATAGTAGGTCACATTGTTCAGATTCCTGGCAAAAATGGTTTATAATTCAATGGCTGCACATCAGTGTTATGTGTGGGATGACATGTAATAAAAATCAGTAGATTGAGATTAGCCTTCATTAACATGCTTCAGTTGTAAGTAATAGTGGAACTGGAAGAAGCTTTAGAAAATGTTGAGGTAGTAAATACTCATTCTGTGTTATGGAATGCTTACTCTCTAAAACACAAGGATCTCCTGATGTAGGATCAGTACTACCAGAGTAAGTGTCTTAGATTTAGTACCTGCTATGAGTTGTGGGTGAGTTGATGCAGCCATTATGAAATGTGCATGTTGTAACTCAAGGCTATTGAAGTTTTCAGAACATAAACAGTATTAAATATAGGAGCTGGGTGACATGGGGCACACCTATAATCCCAGTGACTCTGGAGGCTGAGGCAGAGGAATCACAGATTTAAGGAAAAAAGCAGTCTGCATACTTAGTGAGACTTTGTCTCAGAAAAAATTGAAAAGGGGCTGGGAGTGTGGTTCAGTGGTAGAGGACTTCCCTAGCATGTGCACAGCCATGGAGTTCAACCTCCAGTACCAAGAAAAGAAAGATTGATTCAACTTTTAGCAAACATTTACTCATTCAGTCACCAAACATATATTTGTGGATAATTGCTAGACATTATCCTGGGCATTATGTAATGTATGGACAAATAATAGGCATTGTCTTCTCTTTCGTGAAACTTAAATTTTGTGTGTGAAATAGTTAATAAATCCATGAACAAATATATAATTTAAATTGTGTTATGTGCTTGGGGAGAAACAGTACAATGATTGAAAAACCTTAGTATAGTCAGAGAAAACTTCCAAAGTTCTCTCCTGAGGTCTGAAGACAGACCATTTGATGAATGAAAGGATGAACATTTCCTAGAAGTTGAGCAGCATGTGAAAAGACCCAGAAATGAAAGCATAGAGTGCATTTTAGTGAGGTACCAACAACTTAGCATAAAGAAATTTCTAATTAAGCTACAGAGAGGCTTCCTGCTAAGCATCGACTTACATGGATTTCAGTATCGGCTTGATTTTGCAATGAACGACATTTTACTTCAATTGAGAAAGTGCTCAAAGAATTGTTAATAGTTTAAAACAGTAACTGAAGTAAAGGAAAGTAAAACTTACTATACAGAAGAATCTGACTTTAAAAATAACTAATATTGAGCCATGCATGGTGGTGCATTCTTACCATCCCAGCACTGGGGAGGCTGAGGCAGGAGGATAATGAGTTTTTTGCCAGCCTGGAATACACAGCAAGACCACGTCTGAAAAAAACATACATAAATATATACATAAATGCACACACACGTACACACACACATATATATGTATGTATGTATGTATATATACATATATTTGTTGTGGTTGTCAGGTACTGTTGAGTCCGATCTGACTCATAGAGACCGTACGTACAACAAAGTGAAACACTCCCCAACACTGTGCCATGCACATGATCTCTTTTATGTTTAAGCCCATTGTGGCCGCCACAGTGTCAATCCATCTAGTTGAGGGTCTTCCACTTTTTCATTGACCTGCCACTCTCCCGAACATGATATCCTTCACCAAGGATCAGCCCTTCAAAATACATGAGATGCAGTCTGACCGTCCTTGCTTCCAAGGAGCACTCTGGTTGTACTTCTTCTAGAATGGATCTGTTGGTTCTTTTAACAGTCCATGGTGTAGTCAATATTTGTCTCCTGCACCATAATTCAAAAACATCAGTTGTTCTTCTGTCTTCCTTATTCAAAGTCCAGTTTTCACAAACCTTATATATATTACATATACACACATACATATATGCGTTGTTGTTGTTGTTGTTGTTGTTGTTAGGTGCCGTCAAGTCGGTATCCAACTCATAGTGACCCTGTATACAACAGGTGAAGCACTATTATCAGTGCTTCTCTGCTGTTCATAGGGTTTTCAATGGCAGATTGATTTTTGGGAGGGGGTTGCCAGGTCCTTCTCCCAAGCCTACAGTATGTGGTGTTCCCTGGCGGTTCTCCCATCCAAGTACTAACCAGGCCCGACCCTGCTTAGCTTCCGAGATCTGACGGGATCGGATGCCACAGGGCTACAGCTGCAGGCACATATATGCATATGTACATAAAAATAACTAGTGTTATTTTTCTTCTTATGAAATAATACATACTCATTATAAAAGATAGAGGAAAAAGGCACACAAGCAATAATACAAATTATCTGTAAACTCCTCATTTAGAAGTTAAGTACTATTTTCACTTTGATGTATTTCTTTTCAACCATTCTTCATTGTGTAATATGTGAACAGAAACATACATATGTATGTATGTGTCTGTGTGTGTGTATATATATATGTATATGTATATATGTATATATGTATATGTGTATATATATATATACACACACACACAGAGACACATACACAGAGACACACATACATCTTTCCAAAACTGCAGTCACTGTTACAGTCTTCATCTTTTTTTCACAACAAATGTTCTTGAAGTGTGGTAGTTTTCAAGCCTGAAGGTATGACTCAGTGGTAGAGCACTTACCTGATGTGTGAAGCCCTAGGTTTGATCCCCAGCATGGCATAAAAAAGAGTGGTAGTTTTGAAAATTTGTTTCTTTTTTTGCAGTACTTGGGGGCTGAACCCAGGGCCTCACACATACTTTGTAAGCACTCTACCAGTGAGCTGTACCTCCAACCCCTTTTTTATTTTTGTTTATTTTGAGACAGGGTCTCCCTAGATTACTCAGGCTGCCTCTGGCCTCAAACTCTCAATTCTCCTGCCTCTGCCTCCTGAACCGCTGGGATTACAGGCATTCACCACCATGCTTGGCCAAAATGTGTTTCTTGAAGCTGACAGGTTCCTAGGAATGGCCTTGTGGTTAGTGGGCAATGTCTCGGTTTCCCCACCTCCACTTTAAAAATGACATCTTTAAAAGAAAATAAAACCAAACCTTTTTGATTGTTTGTATTGCTGTTGTTTCTCTTTAAATTTAGAATGTAACTAAGGTTTTATTTTGAGGATAAAAAGGGGTCTTCAACCAGGAAAAACTTTTGATAACTGCTAACTCTTTTTTGTTAAAGTTGTTAAATCCTTATGAAAATATACTTATAAGTATAAATATGCAAACGTTTATGAGTATTTCTTCATAAGGATTTATCAGATTTTAACAAAATCCCCCACTTGGAGGTGTTTAGATTGTTTGCAATTACTTGCTGTTTTAAATACAAATATAATGAACTTTCTTGTAAAATCTTTGTAGATACTTTCCTGAAATTGATGGGCCAAAGGATTTAAAAATTTTAAGGCTTTTTGATACATATTTCCAAATTGACCTTCAAAAGAATAGTGCTGGTCTATGTCTTTTTAAACCGTGGGCATTTCACTGCAAATTTTTTTTTGCCTAAAGCTAGGTACAGTGACACATACTTGTAATCCCACCTACAAGGGAAGGGGAAGTGGGAAGATCTTGAGTTCCAAGCCAGTGGCCGCCTGAGCAAAACTTTGTCTCAAAAAACAAAAAGAGAGAGAGAGAAAGAGAGAGAGAGAGAGAGGGAGAGGAAGAAAGAAAAGGGGCTGGGAGTGCAGCCTAGTGGTGGGGCATTTGGCTAGCATGTGTGAGGCCCTGAGTTCAACCCCCAGTACTGGAAAGAAAATTTTTTTTCTTGGCTTGTTTCACACCTTTACAGTTATAGAAAATACAGATGTTTGGTTTTGGCTTTAACTGTTTTAGCAGGCATTTTTATGACTGCTTTCATTTATATTTCACCCCAAACAGAAAATTAATGATAATATTTTTCTTGAGGTTTACTAAATTGGTACCATTTGTTCATTTTAGATTCATGCCTCTGTGTTAAATTCCTTCCTCCATGCTGATGTCATGAGCAGATTGATTTCGAGACTCCTTTCCTTTCAGGGGCAAATGTAGCTGGCCATATTTCCACATGTGAATTCAGTCTCTCCCTGTTTACTTCCCTGTCTCTCTCCCTTTACTAAAGGTAGTGAGTTTGAAAAGGTCAAATGATTCCTTTTACAGGATATAGAGTTAGTTATAGAAAAGTTAATTGAAATGGTCCTGTCTTCCCACTTTAACATTTTGCTAAATCCTTCTATTGATGGAGAAGAGCGTGTTTTCCTAGACGTTCTACTTAGCACACATTCCTCTCTTCCTTGCTTCCTCAGCGATCAGTGATAAGAAACACAAGGACCATCAGACATGCTAACGCCAGACAACCAGGTGCAAACAGGAGAGTACAAGTATCAGAGTAGTCAAAAGATACTATTTAAATATATTGCCCATAAAAATTGATTGAGAATCTCACATTCTAACAGAGGGGGTTAGTTCCATGTTTATTCTAAAGACTTTGAAAGTCATGTGGAAAAGGATAGGATATCACTTAAACAAAATAAAGCTTCAGGCTATGCATTGTTTTCTTGATGAATCATGTTTTCAACACATATATACTGAGTGTCCAGTTTGTGCCAAGTTCAGTGTTAGACATATCAAGTTCAAAGTTAAACATCACTGCCTTCAAAGTACTAACAGTCTAATGTGGAAACTAGGCAAATAGGCATAGATGTAAGTCCAGTTGTGTCTCAGTCCACTTTCTGCTGCTGTATAACAGACTACCACAGACTGTATAATTTATAAATAATAGAAGTTCATTTGGTTCATGATTCTGGAAGCTGAGAGGTGTCAGAGAGGCCACGTTTGTTGTGGACTTACTTGCTATGTCATAACATGGTAGAAGGCATCACATGGCAAAAAAAAGCATGTACATGCATGCATGCATAAGAAAGAAGAGAGAGTGAAAGCAGGTATGCACACATGTGAACATGAAAGGAGGCTAGAACTTATCGGAATGTATCCTTACCCACTACTTTGATGGCAGCATTCATACCTTCTAAAGGACAGAGCCCTCATGACCTAAACACTTCTTAAAAATCTCACAACCCAATACTGTTACAGTGGAAATTAGATTTCAATATGAGTTTTGAAGAAAACATTTAAACCAGAGCAAGCTATTTTTTACATCGTTTACTGTACTTTTCTCTGTTTTCTATGTTTGGAAATAAAAATCACCTCTGCAGTGCATAGCAGCTTCACATGCCATATGTTGTAAACCTATGGGTTTTCTCTCAGGCATGGATTAGATAGGTCAAATTTTGAATGAAAATATATGAGACAACTGATACTTTTTCCAAAAACAGTGAAATCTTCCACAATTTTCATTGGAGAAGACAGCAGTAGTATAGTGGTAGACTCTGTAAATAAGAAATGAAGGATGTATAAAGAAATCCCAAAGAATTTTTAGTTGGGGGCCATGGCACATGCCTGTAATCCCAGCAACTTGGGAGGAAGAGGCAAGAGGATCGCAAGTTTGAGACTTGAAGCAGTCTGCATAATTTAACAAGACCTTGTCTCAAAAAGTAAAAAATAAATAAATAAATAAATAAAAAATTATCTGTTTGTATCTCCCATTTATTTTATCCCACTATCACAACCAAGCCTGCAGCCCTAGCCCTGTGGCATCTGATCCCATCACATCTCAGAAGCTAAGCAGGGTCGGGCCCAGTTAGTACTTGGATGGGAGACCATCTGGGAACAGCACGTGCTGTAGGCATGGGAGATGGGCCCGGCAACCGACTCCCAAAAAACTCAATCAGCCATTGAAAACCCTATGAACAGCAGAGAAGCACTGACAGTAGTGTTTTTCTTGTTGTACACAGGGTCGCTATGCGTCGGATACCGACTTTACGGCACCTAATAACAATAACATCACAACCAAGTCTACTTGCTCTCTCTCTTCCTTCGCTGTATGTTCTCAGGGACTTTTTCCTTCCCAACATTTGGAGGTAATAGTATTTCAAAGGGCTGGGGTTTACCTCAGTTGGTAGAATGCTGTTCTGTGCTTTCTGTCCCCAGCAAAAATGGGAGATGGACATGGCATTCCACTCCTGAAGCAATCCCGAAACAATCAGCCGTTGAAAACTGTATGAGGGTCGCTATGAGTCAGACCTGATTCAGTGGCACCTAATAACAAGAAGTATTTCAGAGGAAAGAATGTTGTTTTCCTGAAAAGACCAATCCCTACATGTCTGTCAACTTGTTGTACTGTGAGGGTTTGCATGTTGCTCTAATGCTAAAACCTATGCCACCAGTATTACAGATACCAGGAGGGTCACCCATGGTGGACAGGTTTCCACTGAGCTTCCAAACTAAGATAGACTAGGGAGAAAGACATGGCTAACCGACTCCCAAAACAATTAGCCATTGAAAACCCTATGAATAGCAGAGAAACACTGTTAGATAATGATGGGAATGGAGTAAAGCCCCAGGAACTTTCATTGGCTGATGTAACACAACTTAAAATGAGAATATCTGTAATATCCACTAATAATTGAACCATGAAATGTACGTAGTATAAATCTGGGATAACTAGAAATCATCAAATGTGAAGTATCTACGGCCTTAACACCCTGACATCCAATCCTGCCAGTCTCAGAAGGTAAACAGAGTTGGCTTGGTTAGTCTATGGTTGGAGGACAGTCAGGGAATACCAGGGGCTATGGCTAGGAAGAAGGACCTAGCAGACCTAGCAGCCCACTCCCAAAAACAACCTGCCATTGAAAACTCTATGGATAGCAGAGAAGCACTCATAGTAGTGCCGGGCATGACAGAGTGCTGGGGAATGTTTCATTTGTTGTACATAGGGTCACTATGAATCAGACCCAACTCAACAGCACCTAATAACAACAAAAGTGAAGTGGAGCACATAAACATTGACATTCTAGACATCAGTGAGCTAAAATGTACTGGTATGGCCCATTTTGCATCAGATAACCACACGGTCTTCGATATTGGGAATGACAGATTAAAGAGAAAAAAGACATTTCAAGATCTTTCCTGAAGTATAATGCTGTCAGTGATCGAATAGTATTCATATGCCTACAAAGAAGACCAGTTAATGACTATTATTCAAATTTACGCACCCACCACTAAAGCCAAAAATGAAGATAGGGAAGATTTTTACCAGCATCAGCAGTCTGAAATTGATAGAACATACAATCAGGATGCACTGATCATTACTACTGACTGGAATGCAAAAGTTGGAAACAAAGAAGAAGACTTAGTAGTTGGATAATAGGGCATTGGTGACAGAAATGATGCTGGAGATCGCATGACAGAATTTTGTCAGACTAACGGCCTTTTCATTACAATACATTTTTTCACCAGCATAAATGGTGACTAGACACATGGAGTTCACCAGATGGAACACACAGGACCCAAATTAACTACATTTGTGGAAAGAGACGAAGGAAAACCTCAATGTCTACAGTCAGAAGACCCAGTGCTGATTGTGGCTCAGGCCTTCAAGTGCTCATATGCAGGTTCAAACTGACACTGAAAAAGATGAGAACAAGTGTATGAGAGCCAAGGTATGACCTTGAGTATATACCACCTGAGTTCAGAGACCACTTGAAGAACAGATTTGATGCATTAGACACCAATAATTGAAGACCACATGAGTTGTGGCATGACATCAAATACATCATTCAGGAGGAAAGCAAAAGATTATTAAAAAGACAAGAAAAAAAGAAAACACCAAATTACATGTCAAAAGATACTCGGAAACTTGTCCTTGAATGTTGAGCATTCAGGCAGCCCTTTGAAATAAAAATTTTCAAAGGGCTGCTTGAGAAGACAAAGTCACATATTACAAAGACATGTGCAAAGAGCTGGAGATAGAAAACCAAAAGGGAAGAACACACTCTGTTTTTCTCAGGCTTAAAGAATTGAAGAAAAAATTCAAGCCTCTAGCACCAACAGTGAAGGATTCTACAGGAAAATATTAATGCAGGAAACATCAAAAGAAGATGGAAGGAATAACCAAAGTCATTAAAGAATTAATGGAAAAGAATTAGTGGATGACCAACCATATCAAGAGGTTGCATATGATCAGGAACCAGTGATATTGAAAGAAGAAGTGGAAACTGCCTTGAAGGAATTGGCAAAACACAAGGCTCCAGGAATTGATGGAATACCAATTGAGATATTTCCAGTGGAGGTACTAACTTATTTATGCCAGGAGATTTGGAAAACAGCTATCTGGCCAACTGTCTGGAAAAGATCCATATTTATGCCTGTTTCCAAGAAATGAGATCCAACTAAATGTAGAAATTATTAAAAATATTAATATATCAAGCCAGATCAGAAGAGGGTGTGGAAACAGAGACATCATTGCTGATGTCAAATGGATATTAGCCAAAAGCAGAGAATACCATAAAGATGTCTATATTTTGTTGACTATGCAAAGGCATTTGACTGTGAGGGTCATAAAAAATTATGGATAACATTGCAAAGAATGGGAATACCAGAGCATTTAATTGTACTCATGAAGAATATTTATATGGACCACGAGGCAGACATTTGAACAGAACAAGGAAACACTGTCTGGTTTAAATTCAAGAACGGTGTCTATCAGAGCTGTATCTTTTCACTGTATCTCTTCAAACTCTGTTCTGAATAATCTAGGAAGCTGGACTTTATGAAGAAGAATGCAGTATCATAATTGGAAGAAGACTCATTACCATCCTGTGTTATGCAGATGACACACCTCTGCTTGCTGAAAGTGAAGAGGGTTTGAAACATTTACTGATGAAGATCAGAAAACACAGCCTTCAGTATGGATTGCTTCTCAACATCAACAAAACAAAATTCCTTATATTGGGGTTAATAAGCAACTTCATGATAAATGGAGAAAAGGTTGAGATTGTCCAAGATTTTGCTTTTCTTGTTTCTATAATCAAACATCCATGGAAGCAGCAGTCAATAAATCAAAAGATACATTGCATTGGGAAAAGCTGTTGTAAAACACCTCCTTAAAGTGTTTTGATTTGGCTCAGTTGGTAGAGCGCTGCGCTGCAGTCTCTGAGGTCCCGAGTTCAATTCCCAGCACCGCAAAAATGGGAGAAGGACCTGGCAATCCACTCCCAAGGCAATCCCAAAACAGCCAATTAAAACCCTATGAGGGTCGCTATGAGTCGGATACTGACTCGATGGCACCTAACAACAACAACAAAATGTTGAAAAGTAAAGATGTCACATTGAAGATGAAGGTTCACCTGACTCATGCCCTGGTATTTTTAGTCACATCATATGCTTTTGACAGCTGGACATTCAATAAGGGGCAGGAGAATTGATGGTTTTGAATTATGATGCTGGAGACAAATACTAAATATACCATAGGTTGCCAAAAGAGCCAACAGATCCATCCTAGAAGTGGTGCAACCAGAGTACTCCTTGGAAGCAAGGATGACTAGACTGCATCTTACATATTTTAGACATGTCAGGAGGGACCAATCCCTGGAGAAGGACATCATGTTGGGAGAGTGGCAAATCAATGGAAAAAAAGAAGATCTTCAGCTAGATGGATAGAAACATGGGCTGCAACAATAGGCTTAAACATAAAAAAGATCTTGTGCCTGGCACAGAACCGGGGAGTATTTTGTTTTGTTGTACGTAAGGTCGCTATGAGTTGGGCCCAACTTGACAGCATCTAGTAACAACAACAGAGAAACGAAAACTGAATCATGAAGTATGTAAATAACAGTTGTATATGTTGCATTTGTATAATGTTTTATAAAGAGCATTTTAATCCTTGTGGCATTCCTGTGGGATAGGTGAGTTATCCTATGTGACAAATGAGACATTGAAGATTAGAGAGTTGAAATTACTTGGAGAAACACACAGCGTAATAACCAACAGTATGAAATAGTTTGTAGTCCAACCTTTGTTAAGTATGAGTTTGTAAATGATAGCACTCTTGTAACGTATTTGAGACATAGACTAGTGTAATAGAAAAACTGTCTAAATATATGCCCACATAGGTATAATCATCTGATTTATAGTACAGATAACATGGAAGTTCAATAGGAAAACAATGGGCTTTTCAATAAGTGGTACTGGGTCAACTGGAATTGGGTATGGAAAAAATGGATTTGAATCCCTGCCACATAACCATACAGAAAAAAATAATCTGAGTTCAATAAGAGACCTAAATTTACAAGATAAAATAATCAAGCTTATAGAAGATTATCTTCATGATTGTATCTCAAACGTGAAAAATTTCTGAAACAAGCAAAGATTTCTGAAGAAACAGAATAAAGATCAAATCACAAAGGAAAAAACTGACAAATTGATCTTCTTTAAAATGAGCTTATCAAAAGAAGGAAGCAAAAATGCAGAACACTGAATAGGAAAGATATTTGCAGCACATGTGCAATAAATGACTACTCATAATGCATTAAAAAGTCTTACATATTTATAAAATAGTCAACTCAAGGGAAAAATAGAAAAACCACTTGAACTGGAACTTACCAGAAGAGCTATTCAGATAACCAATAAACATATGAAAGAATGATTAACTTTATTAGTTATCAAGAAAATATATACTAAAACTAGCTGGGCATGGTGGCACACACCTGTAATACCAACAGGAGGCCGAGGCCGAGACAAAGATTGATGTGAGTTTGAAGCCAGGCTCGTCTGCATAGCGAGTTCCAGGCCAGCCTGGGCTACATAGCAGTACCTTGTCTCCAAAAACAGGAGAATGACTAAAATTTTAAAGACTGGGAACATCAAATATCAGTGCAGCAATACAGAAATTGTTAGGATTATAAATTGGTATAATACTTTGGAACACTGTTAGTACCTTCTAAATATGTTATTGTTAGGTACTATCAAGTTGATGTCCGACTCATAGCAACCCTGCATGACAACAGGTGAAACACTATTGTCAGTGCTTCTCTGCTATTCATAGAGTTTTCAATGGCCTTCTAAATATAGCTTAAACATGTATATTCCCTATGAGTTAACATCTCCTCTCCTGAGCATAAACCCAGTAAATTCCAGATGACATGTAAAAAGTATGTTTATATCAGCACTCTACCCCAAAACAGCAAACAATCCAGGTGTCCATCAGGAGTAGGATGGATAAGTAAATTGAGGTATCTTCATAGGATAGAATACTATATAGGAATGTTTTTGTTGTTGATGGTGATTTTTGTTTTATTTTGGTTTTTGGTTTTGGCGGTGGTTTTAAAACCTTTGTGGTAAAGGATCAGACTTTTTCCCTTCGCTATCAGAATGAAAGTTTTGTATAATAGAAGATGTCACAAAATGTCATACTGCCCAAAAAGTTTCTAAATTGTTCGTGTCCATCATCTGTACTCCTGGCATTTCACATCAGTGACAAGTAGAGTATGGATCTGCACTGCACTTCAAATAGCACTGCTCTCAAGCACTGAAAAAGAACAAACTACAAATATACACAACAACATAAATGAATCTCAGCAACCAGACCTGAGAGTCTATTTTGTGATTTCATTCTTATAAAGTTCAGTGACAACAAAAATCACTAAATTGAAATATTAGAATTGCTTTTGAGAAGCAGCAGATGGTCGTAAGAAGAGAGTATGAGGAGAATTCTGGGGTTCTTAATGTTAGCATTGCATCTTTTTTTTTTTTTTTTTTTTTTCTTCAGTACTGGGGTTTGAATTCAGGGCCTTGCACTTGCATGTTTTACAAGTGCCGTACCACTGATCTGCACCCTCAGCTCATTTTTTTGTACTTTTTAAGACAGGGTCTCGCTAAGTTATGCAGACTGCCTCTGGTCTCGAACTTGCGATCCTCCTGCCAAGCCACAGGGATTACAGGTGTGCACCACTGCGCCCGGTAGCTTTGCATCATTTTCATACCAGTAATGTGGAGGGGGGTCCCTCAATTTGTCAGAAGTTACCTACCTGTTCACAATCTGGGCACTTTTCTGTTTCACATGTACTTAACGTTAGATTGAAAACATTGTTCACCTCTTAATCATCTCCTCTATCTTCATGAACGTAGCATATTAATGGAAAAAACAAGTTATATACAAGTATAAATAAACAAATGTGAAATTACAAAGTATGATTTCATAACAGAAACCTTAACAAGATACAGTGATAGAGAATTATGAAGGAATCTGCGTAGATCAGGTGGTCAAAGAAGGGGCTTCTCTTTTAGCTGAGACCTGGAAGATAAAAAAGAATCAACAATATAAAAGAGCACAGGCAAACAATTCAGTGATTTCGTAAGTTTTTATGAGTAGAGAAATTGAGAGGATTTAGTATGTTTAGCATAAAAAAAGGTGTTACAGATAAAAAGTGCAACTTAGGAATGGGTGTTTTTAAAAACTTAGAAAATAAGGAAATGGGATAGAAAGTAGGATTTTGATTTGCAGTTGCAAATAATGGAAGGCCAAAGTGGATAGTTATATAAGAGCTTTGTTCCCATCAGCTTGAGCAGAGAAAGATTGTTATGTCTAGAAAACAGGAGAATCTAGTTTAAATGGAAACTCATTCTTCAATTAATTTTCAAAACCAAGGGAAGTACAGATTTTTTTTTCCCTTGTACTGGGGGTTGAACCCAGGACCTCGAGCTTGCATGCTTTGCAAGTGCTGGACCACTGAGCTGCACCCCCAGCCCCTTTTTTCACTTTTTGAGACAGAGTTTCGCTAAATTTCACAGACTGCCTCTGTTCTTGAACTTGGGATGCTCCTGCCTCCGCCTCCCAAGTTGCTGGGATTACAGGTGTGCAAGCCCCGTGCCTGGCTGGAAAATACAGATCTTACCAAGAGTTCCATTATGGTTGAGTTTGACATAGATTCCAGTATGTGTTGTATAGTTTGGGGTAAGAAAAAGTATATTTACATGTAAAAGAATTTTAACGTAAGCATGTGGGGATGGATGCCAAGTGGGACAACATTCATTACAACCCTGCCAGGATTAATGCCTCTGGCATTTCACTGGTCCTTCTTCTTTTCCCTCTCAATCTACCCCACAACTGTTTCTTTACCACTTATTTTGGCTCTGTAAGACTCACCTTTTATTTTCTTCCTTCCTCCTTCCCCTTTCTCCCTCATCTTCGTGTGTTTTTATTGAAAGTTTTAGAGCACTTTTATGCATATCATTTTCTGTAATTTAATCCCAACAGAATCTCATGTTCATGGAAACACATGTGGGGAAACTGAGGCTCAGAGAAGCTGTATGACTTACCTAAGGTCACAACCTAGACTCCTGACTCCAAATGCAGTAGTTCTTCCATTGTATTGAGGCCTTCATCTCTTTCAAATCTATATATGATTGTGTTGTGTTTAAAATATTTTTATCCACATTATTAATATTGAAAGTATCCTGCTATTTACTAGATTTTGTGAGAGACATCTTCCTAGAAGGGCTGTATAAAGTTTATCTGTATAGATAATGTTGTTAGGTGCCATTGAGTTGTGTCCAACTCATAGCAACCCTCATAAGGGTTTTTGATGGCTAATTGTTTGGGGATTGTTTAGGGAGTGGACTGCCACATTCTCCCATTTTTGTGGGATCAAACCTGGGTCCTCAGAAAGTGCAAAACAGCACTCTACCAACTTTGCTAAACCTCTGCTATTCATAGAGTTTTCAATGGATGAGTGTTTCTGGATTATTTTGTGAGTGTGCTGCCTGATCCTTCTCCAGTTTTTGTGATGCTGGGGGTCTAAGCCAATGCCTCAGAGAGTGGAAAGCAGCACTCTACCAACTGAGCTAAACCCTAGCCCATATAAATATAGCATATATGTATATGTGAATATATTTCATTTTACATGGTCTAAGATCAATTATATACTAAGAAGTTTTTGGAATGATTAATAGCCTTTGAAATAATTAGAGCTTTCATGAAGGATAGTTTATCTAGGATCTCTATTGTAATTATCTCAAATTTCGTGTGTCACCTTAATTACTTAAAATCTGGAAGAAGAGAGATAGGACCTTTATGCAGATGGTTAAAGAAATTATAATGGTCCAAGATCTTACTATAAAGGAAGAGGTAAATCAAATGATTATTCCTACCATATTATTTCCTACTATAAGCCCTCTTCTTTCTGACTTTAATTTTTTTTCCTCACTATGAGATGTTTGAGTCCAGGGCCTTGTTGCATGCTGGGCAAGTGCTCTACCATGGACACAGACCCCTAGCTCATATTTTATTTTTTTTTTACTTTGAGACAGGGTCTTGCTAAATTGCACAGGCTGCCTCTGGCCTCAAACTTGAGATCCTCCTCCCTCGGCCTCTGGAGTTGCTGGGGCTATAGGCATGTGCCAGGTGCCCACCTCTCTGTCTTTTTAATACCACTGCCAGCAAATAAACAATGGAAAAGTAGGAGAAGATAAATTCAGATCACTTGGTTTTCATCACTTTCTGGTAGTATGGTTGTATGGGATCTGGTTGTATGGGATCTGGGATATAGCTTTGGATATAGCTCAGTAGTAGAGTACTTTCCCAGTAAATGCAAGGCTCTGGGTTTAACCTCCCAGCATTGCAAAAACAAATAAACAAACAAACAAAAACACACAAAATAAAGTTGATGGATTTTACTTTTGAAAGTTAAGAAATGAGACTGTTTTAAATTAAAGGTATACAGATACCTCCTAAAATAGCTATCCTAATGTAAGATAGTATTGACTTTGAACTTTTATAATAACTAGTAAAATAGAATAGTACACCATAGAAAAAGGATCTAGACTATCTGGAAATGAAAAAGTCCCTAGTGGAATTGAATCTCAGAAAAAGTAAAGGAGAGTGACTAGATAAACATCTATTGGCATCAGCCATTTCTAGAGGTGGTTGTGGTTGTTCATATGAGATAATGACTGTTTACTTAGTATTGCCTTGGGAATTCTCCCTAGGATATTCTGCTGTCTCCCTGCGTGGTATAAGAATGTTTTAGGGGGTAGGTTATATAGTAATGCACCAGACTCCTTCATTAAGGCATTCAACTCCCAATTTTTCCTCTCCTTTCTTTTTTTATTTACCATAGAGTGATTCTCATCAGTTCCGTGTCATGGCAGCTGTCCTCCGCCATTGTTTACTAATCGTAGGTCCAACTGAAGACAAAACAGAAGAGCTACACAGGTGGGTAACCTCTGCATTGGTATCTTAATGAAGGACATCAGGAGTTCTTGTTGTTTTTACGCATCTAGTTTTAATTATTTATTACAAGCACAAGAAAGTGAAAACATTAAGTAAATCAGGTAACTGGTATCAGAAATCATGCCCTGATGTGAAATTTTCGTTCTGTCCTCTTTGACTTTATTATATTGAGCCCCAACATGAGAAGAAAATTTGACATTTCTTGTATCCAATGAAAAAAAACCAGAACAACAGTAATAATATCACACAGTTATTGAACACTTCCTGTGTATGACAGTTGTTCTAAATGCTTTATAAAGATTAACTTCTGCCAGGCACTATGGTGCACACTTGTCACCCCAGAAACTCACAAGGCTAAGGCAGAAGGATCACAAGTTTGAGACCAGAGGCAGCCTGCACAATTTAGCAATACTCTGTTTCAAAATAAAAAATGGATCAGGGTGTGGCTCAGTGGTAAAGCACTTGTCTAGCATGCTGAAGGTCCTGGGTGCAACCCTGAGTACCAAAACAAACAAACAAATAAATAACAACAAAAAAACCCCAACTAATTTCTGTGGTAGAGCACTTGCCTCATATACATGAGGCTCTGAATTCAATCCCCACCACTGGAAAAAACAAAAAACATTTAATTATCACACCAACTTTATAAGATAGGTACTGCAATTTTTCCTGTTCTTTTGAGGTTGGGGGTTGAAACCCAAAGCTTCACTCATGTAATGAGCCATAGAAAATATTTAAAGTATTTTTAAAATATATTTCTTTCTTCCTTTTTTTTTTCTTCAGCTACTTGGAGGTTGTAGGTAGGGCACACACACTTTAAATATATTAAGAATAGTTTAAATTACGTGACTGACTTGTCTCTTAGAGCTATTAATGGACTGCTGTTAAAAATTTATCAATAGCTAGGCACCATGGTGCATGCCTATAATCCCAGCAATTTGTGAGATTGAGGCAGGAAGATCACAACTTTGAGGCCAAAGGCAGCCTATACAATTTATTGAAACCCTGTCTCAAAATAAAAAGTAAAAAATGGGCTGGGGTGCAGTTCTATGGTTGAGCCCTTGCAAAGCATGTGTGAGAACCTAGGTTCAACTCCCATGTACTGTAAAATATAAAAATAAAAAATAAAAGCATTCTCTGGGGTTTTGGGTATATAGCTCATTAGAGCACTTGCCTAGCATATACAAGGCAATGGATTTGATCCCCAGCACTGAAAAAAAATATTCTCTGAGAACAACTGAATAAGAATTAATGCATTTTCCAGTTGTCTTACTTTCTATTCTATTCTACATGAGATTTGTAGCTCACATCAATTCAGATCTGCAAAGAAATAGCTTTGACATTAACTCTGCTTTATGAAGATATATAACATGGGGTTCTTCTTAACAGTAGAAATTGCATTTTGAGCACCTATTCTGTTTTCCAAAATGTGGCTTAAATAAAAACTTTATAGGAACAGAACCAGAGAATGAAGCATACCTTTAATTGCTATTTTTCAATCAAATCCATATTATTTTAATTATGTTTGGCAACATATTATTTGAACTCTATTAAGGTTGTAGGCTTTCTGCCCTGAAAGCCTCCAAAAAATTGTTTTCTTCATGATTGAAAAGTGTAAATTCTAAACCAGGCAGAGGGGTACAGACTCTAATCCAAGCACTCTTAGCACTTGGGAGGGAGAGGCAGGAGAATCATTAGTTCAAGGTCAGCCTGGTTTACATGGCAAGATCTTGTCTTATTAAAAAAAAAAAAAAAACAAATTTTTTCTGCAGCTGCAGATCAGACATTAATTTTGAGACTGTGCCCTTAAAAAATAATCAGATTATCTATAATAAATCATATCCTAAAAACACCTTTGTTACGTATTTTCATCCACCGTAACTTTTTTTCATAATCAGGAGACACCAGAAACCTAGACACTATAACTAAAGTTGGCCTCTTGGTCCAGAGTGAATTGATTTGTTTTTGGAAATTACATATCACAAATAGTCATGCAAGAAAGTGAGAAGAAAGTGTTTATGACAGGAATTGTATGCTGGCCAGGATTTCTTTGAAGAATGAATTTATTATTTTAACATGGCACCCAGTACTTGTCAAAAGAGTAAAACTACATAGATAACTTTTTAAATCAAGTTGTTGTTTTTTTAATCAGATTTATTTTTCTTTGTGATATTTCCTTTTTTCTTTAAATTTCCCTTTACCTTAAAAGTTGTTTTGATAAAAATCTGTTAGCTTCACTATAAAGATGAAGGTGTATCCTTGGAGCTACAGACAGGATTATGAATATTTCTTAAAGGCTTTCCTGGGAGATTGAGGTTGCTGCTGACTTAACAGTTTGTCTGGAATGGCCTTGCATGTCCCTTTAATCTACGCTAATCCATTTAATAGAGAGAAAATTGCACCAACTTCAAGGACTATTTTAGGAACTTACTAGAATTATTGAACTTGCTAAAATCTGCTCCTCTGTAGTGACCCTGAAAACAGTTTCTCTTGTGTGTGCGTACATACATGTGTACATGTATAAAGCATAAGTTAAATTTTTTTAATGAAAAGCGTTGTTTCAAAGTCAAGTCTCCCATTCTTTAAAAGTTATTTTCCAAGTTTGTTTTTACTTTTCTTTCTTTTGATACTTTGATTTGTTTTAAGGATGAATGTAATGACACGGGTAATCTTGTAGAGAATAGCATATGGTTAAGTGTTATGAAACCAAAAGGGTTTTAGTGATGATTAATTGAGAAGTCATAAAGCACCCTGTCGTTGGCTCTAAAGAAGCTGGTAGTAAACTAGAGTTGCTGCCATTGCCGGTGCCATATTACTTCAGCATATTGACTTTTAGATCTAATATTTAGTCCAAATTATTTCTTGAACATTGCTTCTTAATTTCAATATTTCATGTAGGACATTATTTCTATGTTTATTCTGTGGTCCCTTCAAGAAATTTGTTTTCTGTTGTTCTCAATTTTTCTGAAGCCAGATATGCTCTGTTATACATGCATGTCAGGAGCCTAAAAAGGTGCTTGAGATAAGTAAAAAATAAAGCCAAGCATGGTGGCATACACCTGTAATCCTAGTACTCAGGAGGCTGAGGCAGGAGTATCAATGTAAGTTCAAAGCTAGCCTAGTCTACATAGCAAATTCCAGGATAGCCTGGGTTGCATAGCAAGACCCTGTCTCAGAAACAAAAAGAAGAGAGTAAAGAAAAAAAGGCTGGGCACAGTGGTGCACATCTATAATCCCAATGACTCAGGAGGCAGAGGCAGGAGGATCCTGAGTTCAAGGTCACAGGTAGCCTATATAACTTAGTGAGACCCTGACCCAAAATGAAAAGCTTAAAAAGGGCTGGCAGTGCAGCCCATTGTTAGAGCACTTGCAGAGTATGTGCAAGGATCTGCAAAGTATGTGCCATGGCCTGGATTCAACCCCTCAGTACTGCAAATGAATGAATGAATGAATGAATGTTAAAAAATGGCCTGGCAACTTTTTCTGGTATATGGTCTCTGAAAAACAGGGCCTTTTTTTTTTTTTTTTTTTTTTTTCAAGTCAAGGGAACATGGACCAAGAGAGAAAATGAATTAGCTCACAAAGAGCAGACTTGACCTTCATTTTCACTAATAAACATTTTAAATAGTTTTTCTGCTTATTGTATTTTATTTCCTTTTGTCTTTACTTATGGTAACAAGAAGGTTGTTGGTATTCCTTTTTGCTCCATTAAAAGACATCCTAGTTCTGTCCCACCTGCAGCCATAGCCCTGTGGCGTCCGATCCTGTCAGGTCTCGGAAGCTAAGCAGGGTCAGGCCTGGTTAGTACTTGGATGGGAGACCACCTGGGAACACCAGGTACTGTAGGCTTGGGAGGACCCAGCAACTCACTCCCAAAAATCAATCCACCATTGAAAACCGAATGGATAGCAGAGAAGCACTAACGATAGTGTTTCACCTGTTGTACGTTGAGTTGGACACCGACTCAATGGCACCTAACAACAAGTTGTGTCCCATCACTATTGTTTGCTTGAAAGTATTTTCAGCACTCTTTTCCATAACCAATAAGCTTATGCATAAATACTTAGCTTCCAGAGGTTGCATGTGGATATGATTTGTTTTATTTCGGAGAGGAGGAGCTAGGTGGGCACAACCTATACTGCTAAGGAGAGGGGAGGGCCAGATCTGATTTAATTTATTTTAGGCTCTCAATCTAGTTTCCTTTACTCACTGAATACATTGACATCTATAAAGCTCTTTATTGTTGTTTCTTTATTTAAACTAATTCATTTTATCTCACATATTGAAGGGGACAGTTTAACACCTGACACCTCATGATAATGCTGAGCATAATTTCTTACACATGTCAGACTTTTCCAGTATTTTAAATTATGGTAAAATATACTTATAAAATTTACTATCTTAACAATTTTAAGTGTACATTAAGAATATTAAATACTAAATATATTAAAAATATTTATTGTGCTACCATCACCGCTATCCATTGCTATACCTCTTTTCATTTTGTAAAGCTGATACTTTATGCTCATTAAACAATAACTTCTCATTTCTCCCCCATCCCAGCCCTGAGTAACCACTGTTCTACTTTCTGTCTCTATGAAATTCACAACTCTACAGACCATATGTGTAAAATTATACAAGATTTGTCTTTTGGTAGTTGGCTTTTTTCACATAGAATAATGTCCTCAAGATTCATTCATGTTGTAACATATTTACATTTTCTTTCTTTCCTTTCCTTTCTTTTTAAGGCTGGATAATATTCCATTTTATGTATACACTACATTTTGCTTAATCCATTCATCAGTGGACTCTTGAGTTGCTTCCACATTGTAGCTGTTGTGAATAATGCTGCTATGAATATGAGTAAAAACTCTCTTTCAGTTCTTTTGAGTATATGTCTGGAAGAGAAATTACTAGATCATACGGTAGGTAATTCTATGTTTAATTTTTTGAGGAACCAGCATACTGTTTTCCACAGATGCTGAACCATTTTACATTTTTGCCAGTAGTATGCAAAGGTTCTAGATTCTCTACATCTTTGTCAACATTTGTTATGTTCTGGGTTTTTGTTTTGTCTTGTTTTTGATTCCTGTAGTAGCCGTCCTAATAAGTGTGAAGTGGTACTTCATTCTAGTTATAATTTCCATTTCCCTAATGATAAGCAGTGGTGCGCATCATTTTATGTGCTCATTGGCCATTTGTATCTCTTCTTTGGGGAAGTGTCTACTTAAGTCCTTTGCCTATTTTTGGATCAGATTGTTTTGTTATTGTTGGGTTTTAGGAGCTGGCTATATATTCTGGGTATTAACCTCTTATCACATACATAATTAACAAACATTTTTCTTCATTTGGTGGGTTGTCTTTTTTCTCTCTCTCTCTCTCTCTGCACTGGAAGGTTGAACCCACACATACTTTGTAAGTGCTCTACCACTGGTCTTCACTCTTAGCCTATTTTTTATTTTTCATCTTGAAACAGGGTCTCACTAAATTACACAGGCTGCCCCTAGCCTCAACTTTGCAGTCCTCCTGCCTTCACCTCCTGAGTTGCTGGGATTACAGGTGTGTGCCACCATACCTGGCTTGGATTGCCTTTTTATACTTTATTAATACTGTCTTTTGGTACACAAAATTTTTAAATTTCAATGTAGTCCAATTTGTTAATTTTTCTTTCTTTTGTTGCCTTGGTCTTTGGTGTCATATCTAAGAATTATTGTTAAATCCAATGTTGTAGAGCTCATGTCCTGTGTTGTCTTATAAGAGTTCAACATGTAGGCCTTACATGTTGGTCTTTGATCTATTTTGGTTTATTTTTTGTATATGGTATTAGGTAATGGTCCAGCCTTATTCCTTTTTTTGTTTTGTTTTGTGAGGGGATGTTGAACCCAGGGCCTCACACATGCTGGGCCAGTGCTCTACCACTGAGCTGTACCCCAGCCCCTTTTTTATTTTTTATTTTTGAAACAGGGTGTCACTAAATTACGCAGGCTGCCTCTGGCCTGGAACTTGGAATCCTCCTTCCTCAGCCTCCTGAGTTGCTGGGATTACAGGTGTGTGCCATGGCACTCTATGTCAGCCTCATTCTTTTGCATATGGATATTCAGTTTCCCCAGCCACCATTTGTTGAAAAGGCTGTGCTTTTCCTGTTAAATGGACTTGAAGACCTTGTGAAAAGTCATTTGCCCATATATGTGAGGGTTTGTTTCTGGGCTCTCTATTCTTTTCCATTGATCTGTATGTCTTTAGGCCAGTTCCATACTATTGTGATAACTGTAGCTTTGTTAAGTTTTATAATCAGGAAGTGTGAATCCTCCAGCTTTTTTCTTGTGGATCGTTTTGACACTTCAAAGTCCCTTGATTTTCTGAATGAATTTAAAGATGAGTGTTTTCATTTCTACAAAAAAAAATGTCATTTGGATTTTGGTAGGAGTAGTGTTGAATTTGTAGTATTAACAGTGTTAAGTCTTCTAATCATCACACATGTTGTTGTTGTTGTTGTTGTTGTTAGGTGCCATCGAGTCGGTATCCGACTCATAGCGACCCTCTGTACAACAGGGGAAACACTATTGTCA
The DNA here is from genome assembly GCA_007922755.1 of Pedetes capensis. Lineage (NCBI taxonomy): Eukaryota > Metazoa > Chordata > Mammalia > Rodentia > Pedetidae > Pedetes > Pedetes capensis. The sequence continues at coordinate 60,393 of VMDO01003971.1, read as the reverse complement.
GTGCTTCTCTGCTGTTCATAGGGTTTTCAATGGCAGATTGATTTTTGGGAGGGGGTTGCCAGATCCTTCTCCCAAGCCTACAGCTTCTGGTGTTCCCAGGCAGTCTCCTATCCAGGTACTAAGCAGGCCCGACCCTGCTTAGCTTCTGAGATCTGACAGGATCGGATGCCACAGGGCTACAGCTGCAGGCTCATCACACATAGCACACTTAATAAGGATTTGAAAATGGGAAGATTTTCAGCCAGGCTTAGTGGTGTATTGTTAAATGTCATGAGTTGGGTCCATCTCATAGTTGAGCCTCACAGGGAAGGTGAGCTGATTGTTTCAGGATTGCTTCTGGAGTGAATTGCCATGTCCTCCCGTTTTTGTGGTGCTGGGGATCGAACCCAGGTCCTCAGAGAGTGCAAAGCAGCACTCTGCTAACTGAGCTAAACCTCAGCCCAGACTAGCTCAGTGGCACATGCCTGTAATCCCAGGTAGCAAGAGGATTCCCAATTTGAGGCCAGAGGCAGCTTTTGCAACTTAATGAGACCCTATCTCAAAATAAGATGGGATGATTTTATTTGTTTATATTTATTAATGAGCACTTACCATGTGTTAGGGCTGGGATTTAGCTCAGTTGGTAGAGCGCTGCTCTGTGGTCTCTGAGGTCCCAAGTTCGATTCCCAGCACTGCAAAATGGGAGAAGGACGTGGCAACCCACTCCCAAAGCAATCCCCAAACAGTCACCCATTGAAAACCCTATGAGGGTCACTATGAGTCAGACTTGACTCGATGGTACCTAACAACAACAACAACAACCATGTGTTAGGCACCGGTTTGTGCTTTCAGGCCACAAAGATAAATGCAGTACAGTTTCTGTTCTCTAAGCCTCACCAATTAGTAGCTAAGTAAATGAGTACAGTCTTTTGATGAGTGTTATATCAGACAGTGACCAACCTTATGTAAGTGTATAGAAAGAAGAATACACTTTAGAGAGGTCAGGAGGAAGGGTAGTGGTTTTATTGTTATCATTAAAACATTCAGCTCTTTAAGCTGATTTTCTGTAGATCAGTTGTTATCTAGGTGAAAAGAGATCTTCTGAGCATTGAGCTTGTTGCTGTTAGGACTCCACAGGGCATGCCCTAGAGGAACACAGACACCAAGTGAGGACATAGGACATAAAGTTATGAAATGTTATATAACAATGCAAGACAAGAATGGAAAGATCACAAGATAGCATCTAAGTAGTTTCTCAGTGAACTATCTAAATAATAATTGCCATTTAGAGTAAAGAACAAGCTTTCTACGGCCTGAAACAGGGGTGTTCAACCTTTTGGCTTCCCTGGGCCACATCTGGTAAAGCGGAAATGTCTTGGGCCACATATAAATTATATAATAGAGTTAGTATATATACATAATAAAAGGGGAATCACAAAATAGACACCAAAAACCCCTTGATGTCAAAGATTTTGTGGGGCTACATTAGTAGCCGTCCTAGGCCATATGCTGGCCACTGGTTGAACATGCCTGCTATAGAATGGTGAGGAGTCTCACTCACCTTCTGTCTGTTCTCCATTCTCTTCCCACCTATAGTCATTCCCTTTTCTCCTGTCTAGCAGCTCCCTTATAGGTTTGCTTTCTTGCCTGTCTAATCCTAAACATCGGTTCTTCATTTCATCCTCTTTCTTATTCCTCATTACCATGGCCTGCCAGGCTCAACACACTCACCCCAGTTCTGACAGACCACCTTCTACACATATACATGCAGGCTGGTAAGCCTTATGGGAAAGCTATCCCTAACCTGACAAAAGGGGCTGTCTTCTCCAGAGCACTCATCGTTGTTCTTCAAAAAGCAAACATCTGCTTAAGATCTTCTCATAGCTCCTCTTTGTTTAAGGATTAAGAGAAACTTTTTTTCTTGTTTTTGGTCATGATGCATGTATTTATGATTTGCAGCGTCACTTGGGGAAATCTGTTTTCCCTGGTCAGTTCCCTCTTTTATCTATACATGATTCTAAACCTTTGTGACTTTACTCAGGCCTCACTCCATCCATTGTTGTGTGTCCCCACTCCCACCCCACTGCCGGCTGAAAACATGTTTTCACTTGGTAGGGATATTTGAGGTGGTTTGGCAACACGGGAGAGGGGTATAAGATTATGGGAGACCGAAATGCCTTCAAACTATTTGTGAGCATGGTCTTCTAAGCCTGATGTTTGGATTGTCTAACACTTTCTACAATATTTCAGGGGGAAATACCACACTATCAGACAGGCTCTTCATAATAACTTGCCATATTCTCACCATGTGTGTTCTCACCATGGCAGTATGCCAGTAACAGAGATTTCTTCTGAATGATTTCTCTCTCATTATGTTCTATTGGATGAATCTATGGAATTAGATCTAAGGCATTGGCCTCGCCCTTGGGATCACTCTGCCTTTGATAGTATCCCTCTTTCTACTGTCAAGTGAAACTTTTGCCTGTTGCTGATCCATTTCTTCCCTTGCCTCTAAGAGCCTACCATTCCACAATCCAGATGATTCTGTATTGAAACTGTTTTGCCTATCTCTTCTTCAGACACAGCCTGCTTAATAGAGCCTTTGCACTTGTGCTGTCTTCATGCCTGGAATTCTTCTACCCTGATCTTTAAGGGGCTTGGTTCTTCTTGCAATTTGGAAGTCAGCTCAAATGTAACCTCCTCAGGCTTTCCCTGACCACCTCATTTAAGTACATCTACACACATACACACACACACACAAATACACACACACCCTGTCACTATTTTACCATCTGCTTTTTTTGTGTGTGATACTAACCACTTACTGAAATAATCTTGTTCTTTTATTTTTCTACTTGTTCATATTTTTCTCTCATTAGATTACAAGTTTTATAAAGGAAGAAAAAATCCTATACATAAATTGATATATAAAAAAATGTACAATTAAACTTAGCGAAGAAGGGCCAATATAAAGAGTAGAAAGAAGTAGGGAGGGAAGTAGCAGAGGGAAGCCAAGATTGGGGAAGGTGGGATGGGGAGAAGAGTCAATGTAGAGGAATAAAGGGGAAGAGGATGATCTCAATATAAACAACACAACTTCATGAGTACATTGGGAAAATAGGGGACTATAACCCAAATATGCATTTGAGTTTTACTACATATTAGCCATAAGGCTCCATAAACCATGTGGGTTGATGGAAGTGTTGCCAGAAGTGATGTAATGATGCATAATGGAAAAAGCCAATGCTATATTACTCTGTACCCCATCATCGTTTACCAATAAAGGGAGATAAAAAAATTATAAGTTTCAAGAGTAAAGATCTTGTCTCTTATCCCCCTCTCCCCACTCCCACCTTCGTATCCCCTGCAGTTAGGGTAGGTATACATAGTAGGTGCTCGGTAAACATTAATCAAATGGAGGGCTGGGTGGATTGATGATGATGTTGCCAGCCAAGTAACAGTATTTGGAAACTCAAGCAGTAACTTCCTCAAACCTTGCCCCCCTACATCCCTCCCTATAAACTTATTGTAACCCATATCTGTTCTTTCTTATTTCCTGTCAGTCTCAGAAAATTAGGTGGCTTTCTTCCTGTCCAAGGCTGATTTCTACACCTTTTTCTTCAGCCTCCTAACACCTTATTCCAGCATTAACCCCTTTTCTAGATCTTCCATGTCTTTTAGGGGCTTTATCCCTTCAAAATGTGAATATGCTGAAATCTGTCTTTCATTTAGGGGAGAAAAAAAATCCTTCATCAAAAAACAGGTTTTGTTTTATATTGTTTCGTTTTTTGCAGTACTGGGGATAGAACCCAGGACCTTATCATCAAAAAAAAGTTTTGAACCCTCCTTTCAATGTGTTTATTTAAAAATAAATTATGTGTATATATAGCTAAACTGATATATGAAATAGATCATGAATTATATACAAAAATAATGAAAGGGAAAATATCAAGGTTGATATTTTAAAGTATATTATTAATCTATCACAAACATTTTTTATTCTCAAATAATAGAGGCTTTTCTGTCTGTTGTTTCCACACACATGGTACTTAGATGTCCTGCTACTTGTGATGGCTTTACCATTAGCTAACTTATCAAGGCATATTAAGGCAAGACTCATTAGTATCACAGTAGATATGAATTTATGTTTCAGATAATTTCCAATATTTATTTCTTCTTCCTTCCCTTCTTTCCTTCCTTTTTCCTTCCTTCCTCCCATAGAAAACTCTAAATAGTGAAAGTAATTTTGAGCAAGAAGAACAAGCAAGAGGTATTAAACTACCTGATTTCATAATATATTACAAAGCTACTTTACTCCAAAGTAGATGTATAGATCAATGAAACAGAATATAGCACCCAGAAATAAACCCACACATGTACAGTCACTTGTACTTCAGCAAGAATGTTAAGAATATACAATGGGAAAAAGATAGTCTCTTCAATAAATAACAGTAGGAAAATTGGATTTCCACATTTAATAAAGGAATTAAATTAGACCCTTAACTCACACCAAATGTAAAAGTGAACTCGATATGATTTTTAAAGATTTAAATGTGAAAGCTGAAACAGTAAAACTCTCAGAAGAATGCTTTGGGAAAAAGCTTATAATCTTGATTTTGGCAGTAATTTCTTAGGTATGACACCAAAAGCAAAAATAGATAACTGGGCGTGTGTAAAACTGAAAAGCTTTTGCACAGCATAGGAAAATATCAACAAAATGAAAAGGCAACCTATGGAGTGGAAAAAGTATTTACAAGCCATCTATCTGGTAAGGGGCTAATATCCAAAATGCATAGGAACTTTTGATAGTCACCCCCCAAAAACACTTTTTTTCAAAGGACCTGAAGAGACATTTCTGCAAAGAAGATAAGCAAAAACATATAAGTGAAAAGGTGATCACCATCACTAATCATCAGGGAAATGCTCATCAAAACAATAATCAGGTGTCATATCCATTATAGTGGCTATTATTAAAAAACAAAACCAAAAGGAAAAACCTGGATGCTGTGGCACATGCTTGTAATCCCAGTGACTTGGGAAGCTGAGGCAGGAGGATTGCAAGTTCAAGGCCAGAGGCAGCCTGTGCAATTTAGCGAGGTGACCTTGTCTCAAAATAAATAAAAAAGAGGTTAAAGGTACAGCTCAATGGTAGAGCACTTGTCTAGCATGTTCAAGGACCTGGGTTCAACACCCCCCCCCCCAGTACTGAAGAAGAAATAAAAAAAGGATAAGCATTGACAGAGATATGGAGAAAAGGGAACCTTTGTACACTTTTGGTAGCAATGTAAATTAGGATAGCTATTACGGAAAACTGGGAGACGGACCTGGCAACCCACTCTGAAAAATCAATCCGCCATTGAAAACCCTATGAACAGTAGAGAAGCACTGACAATAGTGTTTCGCCTGTTGTATAGACTCATAGGGTTGCTATGAGTCAGATACTGACTCGACGGTACCTAACAACAACAAATTATGGAAAACAATATGGAAAGCCCTCAAGAAATTAAAAATAGAATTATCTTTTGATCTAGCAGCTTCATTTCTGAATGTACAGTATATCCAAAGGAAGTAAAATTACTATCTCAAAGAGATATCTGCGCTGCTGTGCTCATTATATCACTTCACAATAGGCAGGGTGTGGAAACAACCTAAATGTCTGTCAACACATCAATGAATAAAGAAAATGTGATATATACATGCAATGGAACATTATTCAAACCTCTGTTGTTGGGTCTTGTTGAGTCGGATTTGACTCATAGCATCCCTGTGTACAACAGAGTGAAACACTACCCAACATTGTACCATGTACATTGTCTTTTTATGTTTGAACCTAATGTAGCAGCCACTGTGTTTCTTCTCATTTTGAATTGTACCACATCAATAAAAGGAGGTCCAGGAGCTTTACTCCACTCTTGTCATTCAGGTCGACTCTTCTTTAAGGAGGCAACTTTTCCCTAGTCACTTCTTGAAAGCCTTCCAGCCCAGGGGGGCTCATTTTCAGGCACTGTATTTGACAGTGCTTCTCTGCTATTCATAGGGTTTTCAATGGCTAATTGTTTCAGGAGTGGGCTACTGTGTCCTTCTCCCTATGTTGTCTTAGTCTGGAAGCTCAGCTGAAACCTGTCCACCATAGGTGTCCTAGCTGGTATCTGAAATACCTGTGGCATTGCTTTCAGCATCACAGCAACATGCAAGCCCCCACAACATGACAAGCTGATGGAGACATGGCGGATTCAGCTCTACAAAGAAGGAAATAAGATTCCCTTATTGTTTGCAACAATGTAGGTGTATGTGTTGTTGTTGTTGTTGTTGTTAGGTGCCGTCGAGTCAATACCCGACTCATAGCGACCCTCATAGGGTTTTCAACGGCTGAGTGCTTCGGGATTGCCTTGGGAGTGGATTGCCAGGCCCTTCTCCCATTTTTGCGGTGCTGGGAGTTGAACTCGGGGCCTCAGAGACTGCAGCTCAGCGCTCTACCCACTGAGCTAAATCCTGTGGAAGACATTTAAAAAAAATAATAAACCAGCCACAAAAGGAAATATACTGCATGATCTCACTTTTATGAAGAATCTAAAATAGTGAAACTCATATAACCAAATAGTGTAATAGTGGTTACCAAGAGCTGGGAGGGGGTTGATGGGTAGGATAGATGGAGGTATCAGGCAAAGGATGATACAAACTTTCAGTTATACAAGATGATGAATTAAGTTCTGGAGAGCTGTACAACATAGAATCTGTAGTTACCAATACTAGATAATGTACTTAAAATTTGCTAAGGGGGTAAATCTTATGTTAAATGCTCTTACCACAAAAGAAAAAATGATTAAGAAACATTTTCTAAATAAATAGGGCAGAAGAGAAATCTTTTGGAGATCTTAAGACTTTTTTCAGTTGACTTTCTAGCCCTGGAAAAAGATACATACATAAAGAAGATACATCAGCTGGGTGTGGTCATGGGTGCCTGTAATCACAGCCCTAGGAGAGGCAGAGGCAGGAGGATCATGAGTTCCAGGGCAGCCTGGGCTAGAGTGAGATTCTTTCCCCAAAAAACAAAAACAAACAAACAACAGGAAAAACCATACATGTGACAAGATTTATTAACAGCTACAGCTCTTCAGGGGCGTTAGCATACTCTTCAATGTTACTTGGCGTTAAATTTTGTTAGGTTCAGCAGTTGATGGAAGACTGGATTTTGAATTGTCTTCCCTCTCTCACAACTAGCAAGACTTTAATCAGAGCATTAAGAAGGCTCTAAATAGGCCTTGCTTTTGAATCTGCATATCAGGAGGGGGCTGGCAGCCTGAGAGGGAGGATGTCATGTTGCAGTGATTAATGATCTTTAGGAAGCTGAAAAAGGGAGAGTAATATACACAGTATTTCTACCCCCTGGAGTAGGAATGCAAACACCATTGTGCAAATCTGTGCAGAGTCACTGACTTCCTGGTAGCTGGAGAATTTCATACACTCTTCTCCCACAAATAAAACTGTCAGAGAACTGAGAGAGTTCAAAAAGCTGGCCTGCCTTTCTTAAAAAGAATAGCTCAAACACAGTGAGCCAGAAAATTAATTTTTTAGTTGTTTAGGAACCAGATTGTTTAATAAGAAAAAATAGGAACTTCTTTTGAAAAGCCTAAAACCTCCAAATATTTGTTGATTCCAGTCCTAATTGGGTCTCTTAAATTTACTGAATTCCTGGAAGCTGCTTACTTCAAATGAATTTAAAGGGGAAACATACCTTCATAATGAAATGACCCATCTTAAATTTTATAGTCTGATCTCTGTGGTAGATTTAGAGAATCATTCTCTGGACTCCAGAGCCTATTGCCTTACGTTTAGGGGAAAAAATCCTAACTCTTCAGAATGGCTTATAGTTTTAGAAAGTAATTCTTAGGTAAAGTTCTTCCCCCCCCTTTGTTTTTTCCCCAATGAATCTGTGGTATTTAATAACAATTTCCACATGCTTACACCAGAAATAAATATTTTAAACTACATAAAAGGAACTGTAGAGGTTAGCATAACTATGGGGTAAGTATTATATTTCAATTACCTTTGAGTATTTACAAATAACTAAGAGAATGGGAGAAGGATGTGGCAATCCATTCCCAAGGCAATCCGGAAACAGCCATTGAAAACCCTTTAAGGGTCACTATGAGTCAGACATGACTCAGTGGCACCTAACAACAACAACAAACTTAGAGACTTTGTGTAACAGTAATAGTAATAGTAGTCCCAGCAGCAGATTTTAGTAAGGACAGCCAAAAAACTTATGTTTTACCAGGAACCATTTATTCATAAAACTTGTTAAACTGTTTTTTGCCCACAGTTTATATTATTTTTGATCACCACTTAGCTGTTCTTCATTGTCTAACTTGTAAATGAATTTCTTAATGATTTTTATTTTTCTGTAATATAAAAAGGAAATATTCATAAAGAAATAGAGCTACACATCAGGGTAAAGAAAAGGAACCCCTTTTTATTTTTATTTTTCTATTTGTTTTACTTCTTAGATATCTAAGAAATATAAATTTCTAAACTATAAATTTTAGACTAGTATGGTCTTCAGTTAAGAGAGAGATAGATTTAAGCCCTGAATTTGGTCCCTAAGTGGTTGGACTTTTAAATTGCATTTGTAAGGTTTATTTTTAGTCGGGATGTGGTTATTTTTAGACCTGCTTCTCTGTCACTAGGAAATATAATGCCTGTCTTTCCATTGTTGTTTATCAGGAAGTTCTGAGGTACAGGCAGTTAAGATCCAGTTAGGACAGAACACTCCTTTAGATGAAAATATGAAATAATGCATGGAGGAAAATATGCTCATGTCATGGAGGGCATGTCTAATTTTGAAATTATTGGTGTCATTTTAACATCTTAGATGCTGAGAAACAGAACAAGTTTTTTAGGGAATACCAGAAATACAAGGTTTGGGTTCCCCCTACTGGTGTGCATCCCAGGCTTATATATTCCTTAATACAAAGCAAAAAGGCCTAGGCCTTATTTTGTGATGAGAAAAAGTGCGAGCGTGCACGTGCTAGAGTGAACGCACATGAGCCATTTCCTTTTTCCTGCACATTGCCTTAGAAAAAAAATGGGGTGATTTAAAAATTCTGTTTTGTACATGTAAAAAGAACAGAACTTAATCTTTCAATGTTTGGTTTGTAATATTGTTGCCTCTGGGATAAACTACTTACATGCATTGCTTCTCAAATGTTTTATGCTGTAATTTAAGGAATAATAAGACACCAGTGGCTCCACAAAAGGATTTCACCTTCTCCCCACCCCCGAAGAAAATGCAAAGCTAGCATGGTTGTCAAAATAAACTTAAAGAGCTGGCATTAAAGCTTACTAATTCTTATTTTAGTATTTCAGAAGGTGACATGACATAATGTGATTGTGTCTGTCCATTTAACGTTCGTTCTTATTTGTCATATGTATATTTGAGACAGTTCTTCATTTTCTGTCTCTTAGTAAATGCCAAGTAATATTAATGGCTCATGTTGAAAGAGAAAAATTTTAATTGACTCCTAACAGTCATCTCTGAACTTCTTATTATGTTTGCATTTAAAAGACTATTCAATCAAATTAAAATATTGTATTTTTAAATTACTTTTCAGCAATGCAGTCAACCTTTTAAGCAATGTTCCAGTCTCTTGTTTGGATGTTCTCATTTGTCCATTAACTCATGAAGAAACAGCCCAAGAGGCAACAACTCTAGAAGAACTGCCCAGTGATAAAACAGCTGAGAAAGAAACCATTTTGAAAAACAATACCATGGTATACAATGGTATGAATATGGAGGCCATTCATGTTTTGCTCAATTTTATGGAGAAGAGAATAGACAAGGTAAGGCTCATAAAATGGAAGCCTTTTAAAGATGTGTCTAAAGAATGTAAATGTGCTATGTCCTACTTACAAACACAGACCACAAAGCATGATTTTACATTTGAGCCTTTTTAAATAGCTGACATGTCGCGATAATTTTACTTTAAAAAATATTTTATTGTAATATATGATAAATTGCTGAAACCAAATGGGTTTGAAAATTGTGTTCATGCAACTCTAAATTTGTGACTAGCCTCAGAAAATAAAGGAAAAATTAATTAATATTTTATATAGGTACTTTGTAAATGGCAGAAGTAAAAATTATTCCCCTCAAAACTTGATACTTTCTATAATACCTTTAAAAGACATCTTCAAAGATTTTTTTCTTTTTTCAATTATCCACTTTTAAATTTTCTCTAGACTGTCATATACTTTGTCAAGTAACTATATTAAAAGGCAGCAAGGTAGCATAGGTGGGTCACCACAGACTTTGCTTTATGTAAACCCATTGGCTGAGCGAGGGTGAACCCTAAAAGATGTAGGAAAATCCAAGAAGAACAAAAATAGACAATAAACATGAAGATAATTTATAAAATGGAAATTTTATTTAAAATAATTTTTAAATAGTGTACAGACTTTGGTCATATAAGACGTATCCCTCCATAAAAATATTTATATGCTCAAGTTACATGGAGGAGAGTAATATTTTTAGAAACTAAACTAATGTAACATGTATGGTTTTCTTTATAGGGAAGCAGCTATAGAGAGGGTCTGACTCCAGTTCTCAGCTTATTAACAGAATGTTCCCGAGCCCATCGAAACATCCGAAAATTTCTGAAAGATCAGGTAACTACTTAATACATACTACATCTCTAAGTTAATCTTTTCATATATTTTTAATGTAGAACTAATGAATTAAATTCTTATATTATGGTTTTCTTTCAGAAAATCAGAAACTCGAAAATTTTTAATCTTTGAAATCTTTCAGTCAAGAAATAAGTGCTCTTGTGTAGGTTTTGAGTCATTCATTCACTTATTCAACAAATGTTTATTGGTATATACTATATGTTGTTTCCTAAGCATTGTTCTGAGTATTGAACAACAGATGAATTCTTTACCTTTATAGACTTTACCTTAAAGTGAGGGTGAAAGTAAATAAATATGTAATGGCAGGGAAAGGTAAGTGTTCTAATGAAAGATAAAAGAAAGGAAGAAAAAGAGGGGGCTTAAAGGGATAAAGCCTGCCTGAGGAGATGACATTTGAACAGAAAGTTGAATGAATAAGAAAAATTTCTCTGAGAATGTCTAAAGGAAGAATCTACCAGAGAGAACAAGTTCAAAGTCCTTGAGATGAGAGGATACCTAAGGAAAAATAAGGCAGCCACTGTAACTGGGCAAAAATACATAAAGGAAACAGCGGTCAATGAACTAAAAGATGTAAACAAGGGCCCACATGACACAAGGTTGTATAGGACTGTACAGGATTCCAAATGAATTGAGAAAACATTGGAGTGTTTTGAGAGGGAGAGTTATATGGCCTCACTTATATTTAAAGATACTCTGGCTGCTATTTGTAGGAGAGTGTAATGGAGCATGCACAGATAGGTTCCAGGAGACCAGACCAATTCATAAGACAACTGATGATGAAGACTTGGAGTAAGGTGGTACTGGTCAAGAGCTCATAACTTCAGCCTGTGTTTTGAAAGAGCTAACATTAACATGCCCATAGTTTAGAACAGAGATTGAGAAAGAAAGAACATAATAATCAAAGATGACTTTGAAATTTCTGGATTTTATCTTAAATTCCAAATCCAAGACTTTGACTATAACTGAAAGTGACCTCCTTAAAAATTCCAAATTTAGGCAACTTCTTTTAATTAGTGCCTTTAATCCAGCTTTCATCCTCATGAGGACTATGAGTTCATCTTTTTTTTTTTAAGTAGAATTGGAGTTTATTAAAACTTTTTTCTTTTCTTTGCCTTTTCTTTTCTTTCTTTTTTTTTTTTTTTTCCACAGCACTAGAATGTTGATCCCAGGGTCTCACACATGTGAGGCAAGTGCTCTGGCACTGAGCTGCACCCCCAGCCCCTTTTTTATTGTTTTTTATAAAAAATACTTGGTTTTCTATATTTTTGCTTTTTCACAAAAATATCCTTGAAATCAAGGTTCAAGTAAATTGTCTAGATTTGCTATTTCTAACTAAAATACCTATAAAAACCTATTTGTTAAACATTTTCTTTATGTGAAAGAATTGGGCCACATATTGTGGTGGTGGTGGTGGTGTTAGGTGCCACTGAGTGTTGTCTGACTCATAGTGACCCTTATACAGTTTTCATTGGCTGATTGTTTCCAGAGTGGATGGCAGCCATATCCTTCTTCCATTTTTGCAGTGCTGGGGTTGAACCCAGAGCCTCAGAAAGCACAGAGCGGCTCTCTACCAACTGAGATAAACCCCAGCCCACATACTGTGTTTGGTGTTGTTGTTAGGTGCCGTCAAGTCAGTGTCCGACTCATAGCAACCCTACATCCAACAGGCAAAACACTATTGTCAGTGCTTGTCTGCTATTCATAGTATTTTCAATGGCGGATTGATTGTGACATCTTGTTGTGTCACCTGGATGCTGACATGGAACTGCTAAACCTCCTACCTCAGCCTCCCGAGCACTAGGATTACAGATGAGTGCCACCATGCTCAGCTTCTCTCTCTTATTTATTTATTTATTTATTTATTCATTCATTCATTCATTCATTCACTCATTCATTCATTTTGAGACAGAGTCTCATTGTGTAGCCTGGGCTGACCTGAACTGACTGTGTAGACCAGACTGGCCTCAAACTTAAGTCGAGCCTCCCGAGCACTAGGATTACGGGCATACACCACCACATCCAGCTCTGTCTTACAAAGCCACCAGTATTCAGTATTGTGACCTCCACCATCCTGACTGTAATCCTAATCACCTCCCAAAGGTGCCATCTCTAAGCTCTGTAGTCGATTAAATTTCTACCCTTTTAATACCTCATAGTAGGGGTTAAATTTCAACACATGAACCCTTGGGGGACATATTCAAACCATGTCCACACCATAGCATTCTACCGCTGCTGCCTGAGGTTCATGTCCTTCTTACAGGGAAAAATACAATCTCTGCATCCCCAGTAGTCCTAGTGTCTTGTTACAGTGTTAATTCAGAAGTACAAAGCTGGGCATGGTGGTACATCCCTGAAGTCCCAGCACTCTAGAGGCTGAGAAAGGACAATCCAGAGTTTCAGTCCAGTCTGGGCAACATAGCAAACAAGACTCTGTCTCCCAAGTCAAAAAAAATACAAAGTGCAAACTTGGCTGATATTGTACACTTCCTGTAAACCCAATACTCAGGAGGCTGAGGCAAGAGGATTCTGAGTTCAAGGCCAGCCTGGGCTATATATTGAGACTGCCCCCAGGCCCCAAAAAGAAAACCAACAACAGAAATACAAAAATCTTGTCCAAGTCTCAAGGCAAACTCCTTTCAGCTGTGAACTGATAAAGTCAAAATACATTATCTACTTCCATTATACAATGGTGGGAAAGCCGTAGGGTGTATGTTCCCATTAAAAGAGAACAGGTAAGTAGAAAGAGGAAACTGGCCCAAAACACAGCAAAGACTAGTCCAACATCTTGTACAAATTGTAGTGCGCACAAGGTCCCACCTCTTTATCTTTGCTGGTTTCAACCCATGTGACTGCATGTTAATATTGGTGGCTTTTCCTGGCACATGTGACATGTTGCTGGTAACTCTGTCTTCCTGGGATCCCTACCATGGCTCCACTTCCATGGCTCCAGTAGGCATCACCCCATCATGCAGTCCCTACAGAGGCTCTGACTCCGCAGCACATTTATTTCTGTTTGACCTCCCAGGCCTTTGGAATCTGATTGGACGTGACCATGATCCCATAACTTACATTCTGCACACCCATAGAACCAGCACCAGGCCACTGTCATGAGCTGTGCCTGAGCCTGCTTGAACCACTGCTGCATTCACACAGTGCTTTGCAAGTTGAACACAAGGAAAGGAGTCCAAAGTTGGTCTTAGATGGCAAGCCAGGGGAGAGCCCCCGCAGCTCAGCCTCTGAGACAGTTCCACCCTGTAAAGTCTGTGGGCCTGTGATGGGAAGAGTGGCCTAGAAGATTTGGGAGATGCCCTCCTGACAATTAGCATTCCTGCTAATCTCTTTAGCAAGTAGTCTCTCTGCTGTGCCTTACTTGGCCACATCCTTTCTCATTTTTTCTTTTCTTCTTCTCTGGCCAAGCTGCAAATTTTGCAAATCTTTCCACTGTTTTCTTTCATGCCTGACTCTCACTGTCAATCTGAATGAAAGTGGCCAGTAATTCCCATGCCACAACCTGAATGCTTTGTTGTTTTGAAATTTCTTCTGCCAAATAAACTAGTCCCTCATTCTTAATTTTAGCGTTCACAAAGTCTTAGGGGATGGAAGTAATGCACTGTAACAATGTTTTTTTCCAGTTTCCCATCAGATTCTCATTTCCATCTGAGACTCATTCCCTAAGCATTTCTTCTTCTGTATCCTCACCAGAATCTCCCATAATACTCTGCTTATGACATTCTAGGCCTTTCCTAGCCTCCCCTAAGCTCTTCCAATTTCAGCTCATCACCCAATTCCAAAGTAGCTTCCACATTTTCAGGTATAGTATAGTAACAACCCCACTCCTCATACCAATTTCCTGTATGAATCTGCTTTTCATTACTATAATGAAATACCCAGAGGAGGCTAATTTTATAGAGAAAACAGGTTTGTTTACTGCTGGTGATTCAAGGGTAAAGCACTGGAATTGGCTTAGCTCTGATGAGGGCCACATGGCCTATGGCAAAAGCACATACATGAAGAAGAGATCACATCTGGAAACAGAAAGCCAGAGACTGAGTCAGGGGTTGAGCTTGCTCCTGTAACAACTCGCTGTCCTGAAAGCTCAAGGGTCCCACACAAGTTACACTAATCCCTTCTGAAGGCAGCTTCTCAGTGACCCCAGGACCTCTTTCTAGGAGGTCTCACCACCTCTTCAAAGTCTCACCATCTCTCAAGACTACCTCTAGGGATACTAGGGACCAAGATCCCAACACATAAACCCTTGGGGGATACACTCAAACCATAGCTCAAGTATGATGCACAAATCACCTTTCCTTGTGAGGAGAATCCATCATAGACTATGATGATCAAGAAAGGCAGAACTTAAAGTAACAGGTGATTGGTAGGGATATAGCTTAGCATGCGTGAGGCCCTGGGTTTGATCCTCAGCACCAAGAAAAAAGGAACAGATAAATAGCTTTGATAATAGTGTAAATGAATCCATAGTTAATTAGGTATTATGCCCAGTAGTGAATATCTGATGAAATACAACTCATGCATACCCAAAGGAAATTAGTCTTGAGTATTCTGTATTTGAGTAGTTAGAAAACACATGGTAGAAATTACTGTCTCAATCTAGAGAGACTTAGAGAAGAGATGAATATTCAGTGGATCTGAAAGAGAAACTGGTCAAGATTTGTCAAAAAAACTGTTAGAGGTTAATATTTGGGGAGAAATACATACATGCTGCTTGAGGGTGATATATAATAATAGCAACAACAAAATTACATTTTAAAAACAGTTTTAAGGAACTCAAAAGCTACCTAACATGGTAGTTTCTATCATTCTGTAATAATTTTTTATCAGCAAATTTTATAGTGTGGATACTGTATGAGGTATGAACAAAAAAATATAGTGAATGTTTATATTTTTAAAAATTATTACAGTAAAAGACATTACCATTAAAATACTTCCCCTGAGAGAGTATTCTAAGGAGGACTAATGGCAATGTGACTTTTACTGTAATAAATTTTTTTAATTTAATCATTCACCATATTTTTTATCACACCTTATACACATGCTATATGAAGTCACTTAACTGCATGTCTCACTTTTCTAAAAATGGGAGATAAACTCAGTATGATTGGCACAAGCAAGTATTGTGCAGTTACTTTGTGCCTAGTATCGTGTTCTACCCTGCCAGAGATACTGATGTGTGGATTCCATAAACACTTGGGTAGATATTTTTCTGAGATTTATTTTCCATCTTTTTATTTATAAGTATACCTTCAGTGCCTACAATACTTCCTGATACATGGTACACACTCAGTATAGAGAGAGGGAGAAGCAAAAAAGTCAGTTGAATGAATTAAATAACATGTACATAAAGGTCTGAAATATAACAGATATACAGTAAATTATTATTGACTTTGTGTTTATCTCCATTTCCTAACATAAGGCCTAACTATTTATATAGAAGGCACTTGCTATGATTTAGGTGTGGTTTCCCCCCAAGAGTTTGTGTGTTGAAAGCTTGGTCCCCAGAGTGGCAGTAGTGGAATATGATGTGGAACCTTTAAGAGGTGGGGCCTTATGGGAGGTCCTTAGCTTACTGAGGTAGCTTCCCTCAGAAGGGATTAAGGTAGCTCTCATGGGACCCTTGAACTTTTGTAAGAACAAATAGTTATGAGAGCAGCCCCAACCTTTGAATCATTCTCTGGCTTCCTGTTTGAAGATGTGATTCCCTCACTCCCACATACATGCCCCTACCATTGTGATGCCATCCTCCAATAGGCCCTCACCAGAAGTAGAACCAGTGAGTAGGGCCACACAATCTTGGGCCTTGAACCACCAGAACTATGAACTAAATAAACCTCTTTGCTTCATAAAATTATCCTGCCTTAGGTAGTTCCTTATGGTAACAGAAAACAGACCAGTATAGCACTTACTAAAAGTTACTTGAATTGATTCATTTTCCCTCCAATCAACAAATATTTATTGAATACCTTTAATATGCCAAGGACTAGGAAGAGAACAATAAACAAAAATTCCACTTCTCTAGTGAAACTTACTTTTGTGGAAAAAGGCGCACAGTAAACCAGTTAAGTATTTACTATTTTAGGTGCTGGTCAGTGCTGTGAGAAGGATTGTAGCAGGGTAAAGGGATGTAAAGGGAATGCTAAGGTTAGTGATAGGATGGTCAGTGACTATCTTCTGTAAGTGACATTTGAAAAGAAACCTGACGGAAGGAAGACAAAGTCAATCAAATTTCTAGAAAAAGTTTCTGGGCAGAGAGAATAGTAAATACAAGAACCTGACGCAAGAAAGTACTTGACGTGTTTAAAGAATTCCAGGGAGGTGTGTGTGGCTATAGTAGTGTAAGCAAGGATGGGAGAAGAAATGAAGTCAGAGAAGTAGCAGGAAGCAGATTATATGAAACTTTGTAAGGGAGTTGTGAGGACCTTGCCTTTTACCATGAGTGAGGTAAGTGGGAACAGGAGGACTGTGAGGAATGGTATGAGCTGACTTTCAAAAGGGCATCCTGGCTGCTATGTAAAGAATAAATGAAGCTGGGCAGGGTGATGCATGCCTGTAACCCCAGTACTCAGGAGGTTGAGGCAGGA
Source organism: Pedetes capensis (assembly GCA_007922755.1). Taxonomy (NCBI): domain Eukaryota; kingdom Metazoa; phylum Chordata; class Mammalia; order Rodentia; family Pedetidae; genus Pedetes; species Pedetes capensis. The sequence continues at coordinate 43,132 of VMDO01003971.1, read as the reverse complement.
CGATCGTAAGTTTGAGGCCAGCCTGGGTTACATAGTAAGACCTTGTCTCAAAAAAACAAACAACAGCAACAACAACAACAAAAGAATAAGTCATAGAAGGACCAGGCTAGAAGCAGCAACCACTTAAGAGGCCATGATAATAGTCCAGAAGAGACATATTGGCAGTTTAGACTTGGTAACACTGGAGGAACTAGTGAGAAACGGTTAGATTATAGGTGTATTTCAGAGGCAGAGCCAACATAATCTGCTGATGGATCAGTGTGGTATGTGAAAGAGAGGAGTCAGGATATGTCTAAGTTTTTTTGTACTTAGCAGTTAGCAGAATGGACTTCACATTTAATGAGATGGGAAACTGCAGAAGGAGCAGGTTTGATAGGAAAAGTCCCATTCACAACATGCTAAGTTTAAGAAAGTAAAAAGTCTGGAGGTCAGAAGCAGAGTAGAATAGTGCTTACCAAGAGCTCAGCAGAGAGTGGAGAGTTACTATTCATTGGGTATATAATCTCAGTTACGTAAGATGACTTACTGAATCAGAATTGACATTTTAACAACATCCCCCGGTGTTTGGCATGCACAGTCTAAGAAACACTAGGGTAAAGGTTAGAGACAGGACTTCATGACACTTTATTTTGCTCTGTAGTCAGTCTGTAAGTAAGGTGGTGGCAGTATATTAAGTACTGTATTATATTGAATATTCTCTATGTACCTACAGTCATAATCTTAAAAATGAAAGTCCATTTGATATAATTTCTGTCCTTATTTTTTACTTTCCTTTGCCCTTTGTAAAACCTTATAACATAAATAATTTCTAGTTAGTGATTTAAAAAAAAAAAAGAATAAAAAATGAGATCAGGGAAGAAATCAACATGGAGCTATAATTCAAGGAATCATAAAAGTGCAGACACTGTATAAACCCATAAAACTGGATGAGACCATCCATAGAGTGTGGACATAATGAAGAAAAGTTGCCTAAGAACTCAATCCTTGAGTATGCCAACATTTACAAGACAGGGAGAGAAAGAGAATTGGCAAAAGAGGCTGAAACAAAGCAACTGGTTAGATGGGAAGAGAACCAGGAGAAAGGTATCTGGATGGATGGATTTGTGAATGAGTCAGTAAAGGAACAGACAAACTAAACAAGTTACATTAAAACTAAGGCTAAACAAGTTACATTAAAACTAAGGCTTTGAGGATTTGTCTATAAAATAGGGAGGAGGGTCATGTTACTTCCTTCTTTGCAGAGTTACTGTGAGGATTATAAATAATTATATATGCCATTTATTATAGCATTTAGCACATAGAAAGTGTTCAATAATTATAGATTGAATATCTCTTAATCCAAAATGCTAGAGACTCTTAAACGTTTTGGATTTACAAACTTTTCAGAGTTTGGAGTATTTGCATAGATACAGAATGAGATATCTTGACAATGGGGCCCAAGTCTATACACAAAATTTGTTTGTTTTATATGCACCTTATATACATAGCCCAAAGTTAATATTGTACAGTATTTTCAGTGCACCTGAATTTGACTGCCACCCATCACATGAAGTCAATTTTCCTGTCACATGTGGAGTTTTCTATTTGTGGCATTATGTCAGTGCTCAGAAAGTTTCAGATTTGGGGGCATTTCAGATTTTAAGGTTAGGGATGGTTAACCTGCAATAGCCATTTTTTAATTATAAAATTAAATAACTAGAAAACATAAGTATAGATTTTCAAAATAAATACTGAAACTTCTGCTGGACTTAAAGAAGGAAGACGATTCTGGGCATTAAGGAAGTCTCTGTGGAAGAAAGAGAAACTTGGTGCAGACTATAAAATGAATTTTGATAGTGGCAAAAAGAGCTATTCCAGGTTCTGACATGATAGAAGATTCAGGAATGCCTGTAGAATATCCTGGTGATACAGTGAAGACATATTTCTGTTCCAGTGAAACCTCGTTACAGGCATGAAATTATTTGAGCTCTCTTTGTTGTTTTTATTTTTATTTTACTTGGAAGTTAACCTATATTTATTTATTTTTTTCACTCTTACAAATCTAAGCCCAGTAAACATTATAAGACTGACCAGTTGCATGGTACCATCATGATATATTCTAGTCCTCTCAGCTGATGATGCTTTTCCGTTTGTGCCTTCAGGTTTTACCACCATTGAGGGATGTGACAAATCGACCTGAAGTTGGCTCAACTGTGAGAAATAAGCTGGTGCGCCTCATGACACATGTTGACCTTGGAGTCAAGCAAATTGCTGCTGAATTCCTTTTTGTCCTTTGCAAAGAGAGAGGTAGGTTAAACTCTCTTTGCCCTCTACCTTTTATCTTTAGGAGGGAATCTGAGAAATTTTTCATTTAGTAGTGGCCATCTTATTCTGTTCTTTCCAGAGCTTACTGTCTACTTGTTATAATAGAGAGGTTGAGGAAATAAGCATTTTTAATATGCTTCTGAATTCATTAAGATATGCAGAGATAGTTACATTACAAACACACATACTTTTTCCTTTATTGGTAAATGTTGGTGGGGTACAGAGTAATACATCATTGGTTTTTTCCCATTGTGCACCTATTACATCACTTTTGGTTACACTGTTATCAACTTACAAGGTTTATGGAAACTTTTGCCTAATATGTAGTAAAACTCATGCATATTTGGGTTATATTACCCTGTTTTTCCCATGTACTCGTGAAGTTGCGTTTGTTTACATTGAGATTATCTTTTCCTCCTTTATCCCTCTACATTGATTCTCCTCCCCACCCCACTTTCCACAGACTTTGCTTCCCTTTGCTAGCCCCCTCCCTTCTTCTTTCTACTCTTTATATTATCCCCTCTTTACTAAGTTTAATTGGACATTTTTATATATCATCTTATGTATAGGATTTTTTCTTCCTATAAGTAAGATTCAGCTCCCATGTAAGAGTGAGAACATATGGTATTTCTCTTCTTGAGCTTGTGTTTCCTCACGTAAGATGATATTCCCCAGTTCCATCCATTTTGTTCCAAATGACATTATTTCATATTTTTATTGTTGCTGAGTAGTATCCCATTGAACACCCACACTTTTATCCTTTGTATCCTTAACCCAGACTTCTTCATCTTGATGAGGCAGGATCTGGAAACACTATGAAAAGTCCTGCCTAATAATTCAGGTGCTACTATTTTAATAACCAGGCACAGACCTGGATTGGTTCCTCCACTTAATTCTTCTTGGAACGATAATTAAAGTTTGGTTTCTTCACCAAGTTCTTCAATCAGTAGTCCTTGGTCATAAGCTATATAATATACAGTATAAAAGTACAAAATGCATTAAGACATGCCTGTTAGCCCTGAGATAACAATAATAGTAGTAGAGAGAAATTAAAAAGTAACTATTACAGTGTAGGGCTGGGGTAGCTCAGTTAGTAGATTGCTGCTCTGCACTCTCTAAGTCCCTGGATTCAATCCTCAGCACTGTAAAATATAGGAGAAGGACATGTCAGCCCAGTGCCAAAACAATCCTCAAAATAATCAGCCATTGAAAACCCAATGAATGACAGAGAAGCACTGACATACATGGTCCTGGGCATGGCACAGTGCCAAGGAGTATTTCATTCAGTTGTACATAGGGTTCCTGTGAGTCGGACTCAACTAGATGGCACCTAACAATACTACAGTGTAAGAAGTACTACTCTGTAAATAGATCAAACAGTAAAAAGTATTTCCTATACAATATGGTTTATTTATTCTACAAAAAACTACGTTCTCCACTCAAGGAGCTTTATTTAGGTATTATCACCTACTTCTTCTCCCAGTTTATAAATATCATAGTATACAATCCCATCTAAGCAGACTTGTATACCACTTTTTAAAATTACTTCCAGTTTTGTTAGATAGTTTGGAGATGGAAAATTTCATTCTTTGCAAAAATCTTAAATCAACTATATTCTTTCTTTCCTGGTAATGGGGAGTTGACCCCATGGCCTTATGAAAGTGCTCCATCACTGAGCTGCGCTCCCAGCCCTTTTTTGGTTTCTTATTTTGAGCTGGGTCTCACTAAGTTGCTCAGGCTGCCTCTGGCCTCGAGCCTGTGATCCTCCTGCCTCTGCCTTCAAGTCACCAGGATTGTAGACATGTGCCATAGTGCCGGGCATAGCAGCTGTATTCTTAAATTTCATTTGTTACTTACTGATCCAACCACTTAAGCTTCTACTAAGATGGTATATTAGCAATGTAATTTGATCATTATCATAAGGATGATAAGCTTAGCTCTTATGAAATGAGAGGTATCATGTGCCTGATATTCTATGTATAATTCATTTAGTTCTCATAAGGATACTCTAAGGTTAATATGATTTCAGTTTGATCTGCTGTTTTGATCAGTTCACTTCTTTCATGACTTTGAAAAAAGATTGGCTTGTTGTTGTTGTTAGGTGCCATTGAGTAGGGTCTGACTCATAGCAAATCTATGTACTAGTGAACAAAACTGTGCTACGCACACAATCTTATTTATGTTTAAGTCCATTGTTGCAGTCACTATGTCTGTCCATCTAGTTGAGGGTCTTCCTTTTTTTCATTGATCTTCAACTCTCCCAAACATTATGTCCTTCTCCAGGGATCAGTTCCTCCTGACAACATATCCAAAATATATAAGACACAGTCTAGCCATCATTGCTTCCAAGGAGCACTCCAGTTGCACTTCTTCTAGAATGGATCTATTGGTTTTTTTGGCAGTCCGTGGTATATTCATTGTTCATTGTTCATCCCCAGCCCCATAATTCAAAACCATCAATTCTTCCCCTATCTCCCTTATTCATTGTCCAGCTTTCAGGAAAAAAAAGATTAGTTTAATATCTTGGAATTAAGTGGTTATCATAGTGCCTTACATATGTTGTTGCTATTAGGTGCTGTTGAGTCGGTGTCTGACTCATAGCGACCCTACATACAACAGGTAAAACACTATTGTCAGTGCTTCTCTGCTATTCATAGGGTTTTCAATGGCAGATTGATTTTTGGAAGTGGGTTGCTAGGTCCTTCTCCCAAGTCTACAGTATCTGGTGCTCCCACGTGGTCTCCCATCCAAGTACTAACCAGGCCAGACCCTGCTTAGCTTCTGAAACTTGATGGGTTCAGATGCCACAATGCTACAGCTGCAGGCCGCCTTACATATGTTGTTGTTAGGTGCCGTTGGTATCCGACTCATAGCGACCGTCTGTACAACAGGGGAAACACTATTGTCAGTGCTTCTCTGCTGTTCATAGGGTTTTCAATGGCAGATTGATTTTTGGGAGGGGGTTGCTAGGTCCTTCTCCCAAGCCTACAGCTTCTGGTGTTCCCAGACCGTCTCCCATCCAGGTACTAACCAGGCCTGACCCTGCTTAGCTTCTGAGATCTGATGGGATCGGATGCCACAGGGCTATAGCTGCAGGCGCCTTACATATAGTTATCTGTAAATATTGGCTGAATTAAGTCTATTTTTTCTTAGATTAAAAATGAGCTATTTTTAAATGTGCTTATGTATATACATAAACCTAACCCACACATATGTGTATCTGTCCACTTTAAAACGTTTGTCAAACTGAGTGTCGTGGCTCACTCTTATAATCCTAGCATTTCAGAGGCTGAGCCAGGAGGATCATGAGTTCAGAGCTAATCTGGGCTCTATAGCAAGTTTGAGGCCAGCCTAGGCTATGGGCTACATAGGAAGACCCTGTCTCCAAAAAAAAAAAACCTTTGTCAAAGTATTATGTAATACTAGGCTGGGTGTGGTGGCGCACTCCTGTAATCCTAGCGGCTCAGGAGGTGAAGGCAGGAGGATCGCAAGTTCGAGACCAGAGGCAGTCTGTGTAACCTAGCGAGACCCTGTCTCAAAAAGTCAAAAAAATGGGCTGGGGGTGCAGCTCAGTGGTTCAGCACTTGCAAAGCATGCAGGCATGAGGCCTTGGGTTCAACCCCCAGTATCGCCAAAAAAAAAAAAAAACAAAAAAACCCATACACACACACACACACACACACACACACACACACACATACATATATGGTGTAATGCTACAAGTATTGTTATATGAGCCTGCAGCCGTAGCACTGTGGAGTCCAATCCTGTCAGATCTTGGAAGCTAAGCAGGGTTGGACCTGGTTAGTACTTGGATGGGAGACCACCTGGGAACACCAGATATTGTATGGTTGGGAGAAGGACCCAGCAAGCCACTCCCAAAAATCAATCCACCATTGAAAATCCTATGAATAGGAGAGAAGCACTGACAATAGTGTTTCACCTGTTGTACACAGGGTCACTATGAGTAGGACACCAACTCGAGGGGCACCTAACAACAACAAGTGTTATATGATAGTATATTATTAATATTGTTACTTGTGACTAGTAAAATTAGCAGTGGGTTTAATGTTTTCTTCTTTAGTTCTATCATAGTTTTCTACAGTGAATTTGCATTTCTTATATATTTTAAAAAATTTGTTTGTTTTGTTGTGATGCTGGGGATTGAACCCAGGTCCTCATGCATGCTAGGCAAGCACTTTACCACTGAGCTACATCCCCAGCCCTGTATTTTAAACATTTTAAATAGATCAACAATAAAGTTTGTTTCTTCTATTATTATATATCTAAAAATTACATATTGAAATGTACAGCTGCCTGCAGCCATACCACTGCAGTTTCTGAAACCATCAGATCTCCAAAGCTAAGCAGAGTCAGGCCTGGTTAGTACTTGGATGGGAAACTGCCAGGGAACACCACATGCTGTAGGCTTTGGAAAAGGACCTAGCAACCCACTCCCAAGAAACAACCCACCATTGAAAACCCTATGAATGGGAAGGAAGCACAATAATAGTGTTTTGCCTGTTGTACGTAGGGTTGCTATGAGTCTACAGATTTGACAGCACCTAACAACAACAACAAATGTATAGCTAAATATATATCTATAATCATCTGACTGCTGAATTAGTCAGTATCATAACAAAATACAGAATATGCATTTGTAAGTGAATTTTATTAATTTCTTTTCATTTGAAATGGTTGGCTTTGATCCCCCTTGGACCTAATATTTGTGAAATTTCTTAGTTGTATTGTTGAGCCTGGACCCAACCCATATTACCACAGTAATTTTTTTTTATTTGAACTTTGACCATTCTGTGTGTAGGCATCTAATTTTCCTTCTAATTTTGTTACAAGTTTATAGATGTATTCTTTTGAAATAAAAATTTATTTATGCAAGAAATATTTTTTGAATTAGACCCTAAGATGACTGAGGTATACAAGATAAACAAGATCTTTGCCCTTATGTTACTTAGATTCTTATGCAAAGCACAGACTCAAATGCCTACAGCAACCAGGCTGGTAATAATAAAAGTTAAGTCAAGTTAATTAGAAGTAATATGATAAATGAAAACTGATACTTTTCAAGAACTCATTGTTGAGAGGACAGTGAGTTGAAGGGGATAAGGGAACTATAGAGAGTAGATCAAGGATGATATTATTTAGCTCCCGATTGATTGTAACCATGAAGGAACTGTGGCAGGTGTTCCCAGATCTACCAGGTTTTTCAAGAGAAACTAGAACACTAGAGTTTTACATAAAATTTCTCAGTTTTTCAATGTTAACTACCTCAAATTTAAAATCTCTGGCCAAAAATACATCTTCAGTCTGTCTTCAACTTAAAAGTCGTCAGATTTTGGAATTTTGGTTTGGGGGTGTACTATCAAAATGAAATAAATTTCAAATAATTTCCCAAAGTGGCTGAACTTTTTTCCATTTAAGGGTAAGCAAAACTTAAGCTGAAAGCGAAGGTACTTTGATAAGTACTTAAAGGTCAGAGCACAAAGTGGAGACAGCAACCAGAATCAAATTGGGTTAGGAACACAAATACTACATGAAGAAGGAAATTGAAATGAGGTGAGAAGTCTTCTTATGGAAGACTGGGCACAGAAGGAGCCCTCTTAAATACCCATCTGTGCCAGGCTAAACCACATCTCCAGCAATAGTGGACAAAATGCTAACTTGCACTCATACCACCAACTTGTTCTGTTGAGTCTTGGTGTAACGAAGCTTTTACTATCACTCCACAAATTGTGTATTTTTAAAGGGGGCCTAAACATAGGCCTTACATAGTTTAATCAGGAGGAAATGATTTGTAAACTAATCCCTTATCTTGGTGTGGTTCCTATCCCAGACACCTTTTAACATACTCACTAATTCCTTGTATGTGCCACACATTGAGTAGGGACTCAGAGAGAGAAATTAGGCTTGAACTCTCTCAGCATATCACCCCACATGTAAGTTTTACTTTAGTCTCCCTTCCAGTCTCAGAGGAATAGGGGTCTCTCTAGCTTGGAGCTAAACAGCCTCCTTTTCCTGTTTATCTTTTCTCTTCCTGTCTTTGAAGAAACCTTGCTCCATCAGTTGTTGCTCCCTCTTTTGGTTTTTTAACTTTCCATAGGTACTTTCCTCAGCCTGAATGCATACTTATAGCACTGTCCTTCACATCTTGGCTTCTTGAAAAATGAATCCATTTTTCTTTCCAGTGTCCTCACGACCCACTCTCAGCCTTTAACTTGCTACAAGTCAAGAACTTACTTTCAGGTTCCAACAGTGATGGAACTCGATTTCCACTACTATTCCTTACCTGCAGGATTCCATTGAAAATTCCCTAAGTAAGGTCACAAATTACCTAATTTTCCAAAGCAATGGTATTTTTCCATTGTTATCTTCTTGTAACTTTTAGAGCAGTTGACACTGCTGAGTACTCCCATTGTTTCTTTGCTACCCCACACTCCTAGATGTCTAGCCTGTCTTCTTTCTTTGAAATCTCAATTTGCTAATTGGTATTCTAATTCTATATTCAATTGCTGGTGTTTCCTAAAGTCATCTTCTGGCTCCTGTTCTCACTTTACATTACTCCCTGAGTAATCACATCCTCTTCTTTGGCTTCTGCTTCAGCCTATTTGCTGAATATTTTCCCAAATCTGTTTCTCTAGCCTCAGCCTTTCTCCTGAACCTGTTTTTTTTTTTTTTTTTTTTTTTTTGCGGTCCTGGGGGTTGGACCCAGGGCCTCGTGCCTGCATGCTCTGCAAGTGCTGGACCACTGAGCTGCACCCCCAGCCCATTTTTTAGTTTTTGAGACAGGGTCTCGCTAAGTTACGCCGACTGCCTCTGGTCTCGAACTTGCGATCCTCCTGCCTCCGCCTCCCGAGCCGCTGGGATTACAGGCGTGCGCCACCGCGCCCAGCTATAGAACCTGTTGTTTTTATTCCCTTGCTTACTGGAAATCTATACTTGAGTTCCTCATGAGTACCTTCATCTCATGTCTAAAGTTGTATTCATTATATCCATTCCCATGCTCTTCAACCTTTTCTTTATCTTTTTTTTTTTCTCTCTCTCTATTTTTTTTTTCTAAATTTGGTCACTTTCTCTATGAAAGGTACCATTGTCCAAACCCAGAAACCTAGGAGTTACCCTAGATTCTTTCTTTACCAATAGAACTAATCATCACATCGTATAGATTTTACCTCCTAAATGCTGTGTTTATTTATTCCTTCCCTTCTGCTCTCACCACTACCTTAGTACAGAGACTTTATTTTCCTAAACTCTTAAAGTAGTCATATCTCTTTTTTAAATCGGGTTTTCTTCATTTTATCTTTCACGTGGCTGGTAGAGGGATTATTCTAAAATATGAATATAATCTTGTCATTCCCTCCATGTGCAGCTTTCAATGATTCCCTGTCACCTGCATGGCAAAATCCAAATTTTATGTCCATGGCTTATCTCCGTAGTGTAGTCTAAGTCTACTGCTGTGTTACATTTCCTGTTTAACCATACTAAATACTTCATTTTTAGATGAGATGCCTTTCCTGATCTTTGTTATTAGCACAGTGAGCTTTACTTTCTTTGAAGACCAGCTTGGACATCATCTCTGTGAAAACTTCTGACTATTCCACTTTTACTTATATCCGTTTTACATAACTCTGGATTTGCTACATTATAACTCTTTATTTATTGAATTTATATTCTAGACACCAAATTTTCTTTGTGAGACAAGATCTTGCTCTGTATCCTTGGCTGGCCTCAAACTCACTATGTTGCCAAAGCTAGCCTCAAATTCACAGCAGTCCTTGTGCCTCAGCTTCACAAGTGCTGGAGTTACAGGTGTGCACCACCACACTTGAATGAAATTGAGTTTCTTTAGGTTGGAGACCCTGTCTTATTCATCTTCGTGTCCCCAGTACTTAACAATGTACCTTACAGATAGTAAGTACCCCATAAATGTTTAATAAAAGAGTAAATGCTGTGCTCTCTATTAATTCAGTCCAGTGAACATGCTATCTTGTGTACTTCTCTGCATGGAGGAATAAATATACTTTGGTAAGCTCCCTAAGAGAGGAATGTGCCTAGTAACTTGGCAGCCTAGAAGAGGGAATGAATAAGGGGGTGGGGAAGTCAGGAAAAGTCTTCGCAAAAGATAGAAAAATGGTAAATAGCCTTGGTAGGTACAGAAAAGAGATGGGTTCAAGATGTGAGGAGTCCACAGTATAAGAGACAAGTTTAGTAAAGAAAACAGAGGCCACAAATTAAAGAGCTCTGTTTTGGAATTAAGCTCTGTTTGGAATTTGAGCTTAACCTTTAAGGGAAGCATGGGAGGTTGTATCCAGAGAGGTAATACATATTTTTGTTTTATAAATCTATCTTGGGCAATTGTATGGAAAAATGTGAAACTTGAATAAGGACACTAGTTAGAGAAAGCTACTAATATGGATTTCTAAAAGTCATAGTATTTGACTGGAAAGAAAAATTTACATAGAGAATGAAGAATGGTCTGTGGGTAGAAGCTGATTCTCCCATTCTTCTTGGTAAAAGAACAGAAACTCTTCTATGGTAAAGTATGATAAAACCTACATTTGTGTAAGCATTAGTACTGTGACTGCCTGTGCAATTCTAATGGTGCATAGTGCTGCTGGGGTTGCTTTCCACTGTTCATAGTGCCCTCTAGCATCCTCACAAAGTATTGGCAAACTATTACTTGCAGTTTTCTGACCAAATGCTGTTTTGTTTCAACAGCATTTTCACATAACTATGTAGATGATTACTATGTATGTTGTGAGTGGGTGTATGGATGTGTGTGTAGGACCACCAGAAGATCTTTCCTTTGCCTTAGCAGCTCACCTTAACATCACAGTTTGGTCAGGTTTCCTTTTCTACTTTTCCAATATCAAATAGGATATTATATGTGTATTTGAAAATAGACTAAAGTAGCTAAAAACATTCCACCAATACTTCTCACTCTGAGGATTTTGTACTCCATTTCTTTCCCTCTGCCTCTCCTTTTTCCTTTCTTTTCAGACAGGGTCACACCCTCCTATGGCCCAGGCTGGCTGGAACTCACTTTGTAAACTAGATTGGCTTCAAATTTGCATTGATTCTTCTCCCTCTCAAGTGCTGGGATTACAAGTGCACACCACCATGTGCTGGATTGCAGGCATATCCCACCATGCCCAGTGTCTCCCCTGCTCTCTACTCCCCATTCTAGGTATTTTATCCACTTAACAAAAGTTCATTTGACTTCAAAACTATTGGCTATAGCCAGGCACCATCGTGCACACCTGTAATCCCAGAAGTTTGGAAGGCCAGGGCAAGAGGATTGCAAGTTCAAGTCCAGAGGCAGCCTGCCCAGTTTAGCAAGACCAGGTCTCAAAATAAAAAATAATTTTAAAAGGATTAGGGATGTGGCTCAGCAGTAGAGCACTTGCCTGGCATGTGTGAGGGCCTGGGCTCAACTTCTAGTACCACAAAAACAAAAGTATTATTGGCTATAGTTTTATCTATTTTGAAGGCAAAATATATCTTAAATCATCTTTGTAATCCACGCTGTCACGGAGTTGACATGTGTTTGTTTTAGTGAAAGAGCAGTAAACATTATTTTTCAAAATACCGCCAGGGATTTTTTTACTATTAACTAGCTTCCAGAGCATAAGAAAGCAGTTATTTAGTATTGTGTTTACTTCTGTTTAACCTATTTTGGCCTTTCATAATCTTTGTTCTTAAACTATTTTAATCTTAAGCCATTTTAAGTTGTTATTTTGTTTATATTCATTTAAACCATTTATTCATATCGACTCAATTTAGACTTAGTAATTTCAGCGAATATTGCTTTTCTGAAACCACTGAACATCTTTATTTAAAAAAAGGGGGGGGGGCTTGGCTGTGGTAGAGCATATCTACAAAGCCCTGGGTTCAATCCCCAGCACACACACAAAAATAAATAAATAAAAGTAAGCCTTATAAATAATGTTTGCCGTGACAGCATCAGTGCTCTGTAAGTTTAGATCTGTGTTCCTTCATCCTCAGTGGCTTTGTGTCTAGCCATGCCATTAAGTTCACCTCTGACCTCTGTGAATATTAAGAATACTTACATACATTGAACATTCATTTCTTCCCCTAATAACTCATGAAAGATTCATTAATTTATCCAGATGACTACATCTGGGAGGCGCTGGTAACAAGAACAAGCATTATCAGACTTATTCAGAGGGCTTTTGAATTACATGATCCTTCACTAAATTCTAATATGCCATTTCCCAACACCCAATGAGAATTATTACCAGAGGCCACAGTTACCAATGGATCTTAAAATTAAAAATGATTAGTTTAAATCTCACTTAAAGTTGGATGTAGTGACTCATGCCTGTAATCCCAGCAACTCGGAGACAGAGGCAGGAGGTTCACAGGTTCGAGACTAGAGGCAGCCTGGGCAACTTACTGAGACCCTGTCTCAAGATAAAAATTAAAAAATGGGCTGGGTGTGCAGCTCAGTGGTAGAGTACTTGCAAATTATGTGTGAGGCCCAAGTACTACAAAAATAAATAAATAAATAATAAACAAATCTGACCTAATCTACTTATACTATTCATCCATTTCCTTTTTCACAAATTAAGCTAGTTTGCTATATTTTTTGAAAAGAGGCCTTCTTGTTATTTGTCACCAAAGTACGTATTTTCAGTGTCAAAAGAAGTACCCTTTAATTCAAGTATTTGAAAATTTAACAAACAACTGTTTCCTAGAAAATTCATCCTATTTATGCCCTTCATGATTTAAATTCTGACCAAATATAAAATATATCTCCTTTCCCTGGCCCCCTGTTTCTCTACTGCAGCCCCTGTCAGGTCCCCAAAATCAATTAAGTTTGAGACAAATGATCTGAGTTACAATAGTATTTCAGATGTAGATTTTACTTTGGCTTTATACAAGGAGATGTTGTTTCATTTTCTACAGTTGTCTTTAAGATGACATTGGGTCAACATTTTATTGAAGGTTTTAAGTAAATTTTTCCAGTTTTAATCTTTTGGTTAACTTCAATAGTGTCTACCTTGAAATTAGACCTAAAGAAAAGGAAGTACTCCTTATTAAAGCTGCCAGTTATTGCTTAGTATCTTCCTTGAAGGTACATAGAAATTACCCCCAAAGTGTCTGTGGTGCAGGGTTCCTGTGTAAAAATTTTAATATGTCAGCTCATTTTACATTTTAGAGCTGTCACAGTATTGGCAGGGTAGTACTTAAAAGGACCTACCCCAAATGCTTCCAGACTTTCTTTTCTTGTCTACTCTTTTTAAAAAAAATTTTTTCTAGCCGGGCACGGTGGCACACGCCTGTAATCCCAGTGGGTTGGGAGGTGAAGGCAAGAGGATCGCAAGTTCGAGACCAGAGGTAGTCTTTGTAATTTGGTGAGACCCTGTCTCAAAAAAAGTGAAAAAATGGGCTGGGAGTGCAGCTTAGCGGTCCAGCACTTGCAGAGCATGCAAGTGCAAGGTGCTGGGTTCAACCCCCAGTACCACAAAAAAAAAAAAAAAAAAAAAAAAAAAAATTCTAAAACAATCATTTTATCCAGTGTTACTAAGGAAAATGAAAGAATATTTACTTTGTGCCAAATACTTTCTTTAAAACTTTGCATGTATGCATTTGTGAGGTAGAGATAGTTCTTATTCCATTTGTACAGATGGAAAACTGAGATAGAGCTACAAAATATCTTACCCAAGGTCAACCAGCAAGTAAATGGTAGAGCCTTTATTGAAACCTAGCCAGTCTAACTCCTGGGCCTATCTCCTCAACAGACTTTATGTGCTAATATATTGTTGCTAACTTTTTTTTAAGTGGTAAATTAACCAATCCTATTTGCTAATATCATTCAGTTTTCTTATACCTTAGATATTATACCTTAATTTTTTATACCTTAGAGATACCTTAGATCTTATCCCTTAGAGATTTCCACAGAGGGAAAAAGAAAGATTTTCCATTACATGCCATATTCATAAAATCCCAATCTGACCCTCATTATCTCTAGTTGCTTATCATTTCACTAAAACTGAAGTTTTTTAAAAATTTGAGGTCAGAAACTTAAAATATGACCCTTGCCAATGGTCTGGCAGTCACAGAGTCCTCACTTCTGCCAAAGGTGTGTTCAGAACAGCTCTTTTAAAATTTCCAATTCCTAATAAAAGGCTTGTAGTCATATGAGCATATAGGGGAATTTGTAGGTAGTTCAGCTTAACCACCACCGCTTTTTGAAAACATCTCAACGGAAAAGTTTACTGCCGAGGCAGGTGTTTCCAACTTCCCTGTGTTGGTGAGTGGTTGATGATGGTAAGCAACTGAAGATTCTCGTCTGAAACCCTGTTCTGTTTTTGCAGTGGATAGCCTGCTGAAATACACTGGCTATGGGAATGCTGCAGGACTCTTGGCGGCCAGGGGTCTCTTGGCTGGAGGAAGAGGAGATAATTGGTACTCAGAGGACGAGGACACAGATACTGAAGAATACAAAAATGCAAAACCAAAGTATAGTATAAAGTTTCTTTTTATCTAACTATAGCTGTGCCTTCGGGTTGGTTATTTGCCATTCACTTCCTTTGTCTTTCATTTTCCAATGTTTCTTTTCCCTTGTTGAGCTGGAAGCTTTCCATCTAATGGTGTTTTTAGAGGCAGTTTCATAGCTAGTACTTTAGAGAGAACTTCAAGTGACTGAGGAGGGATACTATTGCAAGAAATGTTCTGCTGAATAATATTTCCGACATGCTCATTATCTTCTTTGAAGCACTAAGAGGGCTGGTGTTTTAAAATATCTACCACCTACTTTAAAAGTAGTATTGTTTATCATTTGCCATCCTTTCCATAGGTTGAAATTTTATAAGGTATAGCCAAGACCAAGTATTTAAGTTGGTTACTGGATGCTTCGTTCTTTCTCAAAAATCTAAATGTAAGTTCCATACATTAAGATCAACTCCTTACAAATGAAAAAGTAATTCAGCAAGGCACATTACTAGCAAAAGGAAAGAAGTCTGGCTCCCCACTGAATTTTAATCAAACATGCACTTAGGGAATCAACTTTTTACCAGGTGCATCAGTGCACTGCACAGACAACCCAGAAACTATGAAGTCTTCCCTGTCAGTGTGTACAAATTAAAGACACTAATTCTTCTCTTTTTTCATATTAAAAAAAAAAAAAAAAACCACCTCCACTGGGCAGGGTGGTACATGCCTGTAATCTCTGCAACTCAGATGGCAGAGGCAGTAGAATTGCAAGTTTGAGGCCAGAGGCAACCTGCGTGATTTAGCAAGAACCTGTCTCAAGATAAAAAATAAAAAATGGGTTGGGGGTGCAGCTTAGTTGTAGAGCACTTGCAAAATATGTGTGAGGCCCTGAGTTTGGCCCCCAGTACTGCAAAAAATAAAGCAAAACAAAACCTCACTTCTTTCCTTTCAGTCCCTCTTCCATCAGTTCCCTCTCAATCCTTTTCCCAGCACCCTTTCCTTTTCCCTTCCCCTCTTCCCTTTACCTCCCAACTCCCAACCCACGTAAATTTCTTAGTTTCTACTTATTAGGAATCATTTGAGTTCTTGCTGTGTTCCATTGCTGAATGTTAATAAGGTGTGCCCTTCCCTTTTGGCATTGTCAGTGATGTTGACATGCTCTGTTTTCTACTGACAGCCTTCTAGAGTGCAGTTTGATCATGTGGTAGATGATCAAGGATAGAAAATCACAGTCTGCAAAATTAGGGTTGGGGTATTTTCTTTCTCTTCCTTCCCTCCTTCTTTTCTTCCTTCCTTTCCTTCCCTTTCCCTCTCTCCATTTCTCCCTCTCTCCCTTTCATTTTTCCTTCTTGCCTGTCTTTCTTTCTTTTTTCTTCCTTCCTATCTTTCTCCCTGTCACTCTTTTCTTTCTTTTCTTCCTTCCCCTCTCTTACTACCCCTCCCCCATCCGTCCCTCTCTCCTTCCCTCCCTGTTGGCATGAAAGTAACAGGTTGTCAGAGGGTGAGAGAAATGACCAATCCTCCGTCAGGCAGGATACATAAATCAGGTCTGAGTAGATGATACTACTTTTAGTGTTCCCAAAGCTATCAGCACCAGCAGGATCTTGTAGAGTGTTCCCTAGGAAATGAAGGCTTTGGGGTTGGTGGGAAGCTAGCAGTGACTCTTAAGCAGTGAGTTCAGAAGACTCGCACCATTTAGATGCTGTAAATTGGGCATCTCTATCAAGTATTTGAATCCAAGATAGAGGAATCATACTTCTTTAAGTCATTATTCTGAATTAGTCTTGTTAGCTCTTGATTTTTCCATTTTACAAACTATATTTCCATACCAGTTTAACATTTTATATCTCTTTATTCGAGACTTAAAAATATACTGGTTGAAAAGGGTCCTCCTCTCTGTGTTGATCTCAAAACTTGTGGAGTCAACCCATCTTTTCCCCAAAGACCCTCCCCCCAGCTTGGGTTATAGGGGTGCACCACCACACCCAGCTGAAAGTCTCATAGTTTTAAATGAAGGTGGAGATTAATTAGACATTCCTTGAATCTCAGGGCATGTGGACATGGCTAAGGTAGAAAACTCCTGAGGAATCATGGGTGGTTGACATCTTTGCATCTCACCATGAATTATTGATTTTATTTAGTAGATGACCTTTATAATGGTCACATATGTAGCAAGCACTAGAATGCTACCATAATAAGGAGGAGCTCACACAAAACACAGAACACCGAACCTCTCCCGTTAGTATGGGAAATAGAATTATGGAAGTGATATAAGTTTTTAGGAGAGCACCTTTTGTTTAAGTTAATATCCATGATGTTTGACTTTGTTATTGTATTAGCTCTCTGTCATAGGAAGAGTCTATTCTTAGGCCCTGCATCCTTAATTGGAATCTTTTCCAGCCTTTGGATATGGTTTATACTATTCATAGGAATGCTGTTAGTGTAGTCAGGATAGTCACTAGTATACAATCTTATGTCTCTCAAACATTGCTCATTACAAGTATAAATACATATTTTTAAGTAGCATCACATGTACTTCCTTCAGATAGATTTGCATCTATTTTTCTCTTAAATCATCTTTTAAGTGGAAAAGTGTACTGAGATCTTTGTTACTTTCAAATACGTCTTCGAACAGTCCTTGTGGAAGTGGTGATAAACAAAGTACTTTGTAAACAAGATGACCATTTGTACGCTGGGGGGTGATCCACAGAGCTCTGAGAACTTACTATAAAAACTTTTTACTAACCTATCAAGCTTATAAAGCTGGCATCTGAAAGGATTGTTTGCTCCCCTACCCCCTGATTACCTTTCCACCAGTGAGAGCTCCCAAGTTCCCAGTCTGCTTTTCTTATGCATTTATTCACAACAGTTGCTAGTATTGGCAAAAGCAGAGAAATTACCCTTCATCCAATTGGCCCTAGTCCCATTGTCAAAAATGTAAGTGGATTTTGATTAATGCACCAAGGTAACCTGTAATCCTTTACTGGAATCTGAAACCAGGAATTGTATGGAGCTTACATTCAGGCTGTGGGAGACAGTGAATATTACAACAGTCTTTTTTGTGTGTGTCAAAATAAATGTATTTAATGGACTGGAAATTGGCTTTTTGAAATTAGCACATTTAGACAAAGTACACTCATAGAATCAAGTTACATACCATATAGACTTTTGGTGTATGTCTAGCCAAGTTTGTTAAGTTTTCAGATCCTATATCCAGGAAAACCACCTCTCTCAAGTCTAACTTTTATACCTATTTCTTTTATGCCTTTGAGCATGGAGACCTCTTGACTCTATGAGTGACACTAATGTAACAGACTGATATGGTTTGTACATATTCTAGATATCAAATGAAAGATGTGTGTTTAGTGGTAATTGGCTTATTTTGAAACAGTGGCTTTCAGGGTGGGTGCACAGGCATTTAGGGGTCCGAAGAGGTGTTTTAGAGGGCTGTTTTATGGAGGGGAAGGAGGAAAGAACAGCCCAAAATGCCCAGAACCCAAAGATGCCTTCTGATACTCTTCACACTCCCCACTAGTTCATAATTATATCCAAAAGCTTGAAATAATTATATTAAGCAAACTCAAATGTATTTCCTTCTTGACTATATTTATCTCAGCTGTAGCATTAGAGTAGCTATCTAGAGTTTCTTTAGCACGAAGCAAGATACTCTTCCTTTTTATTTATTAAGATTTGGTTATGCTTAAGTCCCATTGTAGTTGTCTCATTATACTGGGGCTGTATAAAGAATTTCTTTGTTTTTAATCTTTTTAAAGGAAGTGAACCAGAAAGCAAAACTTTAAGGTTTTTCTCTTAGCCCTTTTTTGTGTTGTGATGGTATATTTATATATAGTAAGATTTAACTGCATTTCTAGGAGCTGGAATTTATTACTGCAAGTATTCATGAAATGCATCTAAATTCAGATTGCTAAAGGAGTTGAAAATGAAACATTATTGCCACATTTGCCTGGTACACTAATTCCAGAAGTTTTGCCAGCCTTTGTGACATATGTACTTTGAAAATTGAGATCTCTGATTTTTCTTTTATATTGCAATTTGGATTAATGACCACCAAAAGGCCAGGTGAAGTGGATGAACTACAGTTCTGAGGTTTTCTCCAGTTTCCCTTTCCCATAGATTCACAACTGTCAGTTTTCCATACCCATTTTATCAAGGATATCACTCTTACTCAAATAGCCTAACAGGAAACCTTTAAAAAGTACTGTAAATTAAGAAGGCATTTTGGAACTCTTTTTTAACTGCCTAGATGCATCATGACATTCATGTACATATATGTATTCAGTGTGTATATATTTGTGTAGCTGATAAATTGTAGACATTTAATAAATATTTAATAAATAGTGAATGACACCACATTGCCTAGCTTTTTCCATTGCTAATACACTGCAAAGACTTGGGTTAGGATGTGGTTTCATAATTTACCCTACTTCTTTAATACAGAATCAGCATTACATTTACACAACAATTCTCAAATTACTTGGGACATTCTTAGGAACTGTTACCTCTTCAAAGTATCTTATAGTTTAATTTAATTATACCAAACTCCATAAAACTGCTACTTGTTGTGTGGGTTCTTTAATTAATGAAAATTGCACATACATAACCGTCATGATAACTTAATAGAGTTAATCAATTCCTGGGTCATCTGAGGTTGTCTTTGTTGCTTATTTCTCAACAAGTGTCTCATGTATGCTGATAATAAGAGCTGGTGTTTATTGAGTACTTATATATGCCCAGCACTGTTCTAAGAACTTTGTAAATACTATCTAATTTAATCTTCACAGCAATTCTTTGAGTTAGAGTTATTCATTTTACAGATAGGGAAACTAAATCCCCAGTAACTTGTCTGGGACAAACAGTTCATAAGTGTCAGTCATGTACCTTGACTCTAGAGCTTGTGGTGACTTCATCAGTCTGCACATCTAGTTAAGGAGCAGTAGCCAGGACATGGAATTCAAGAGATCTGAATATAGTTAATTGCTCTTTGTGTTGTTTAGGTAGGTGTCCTGGAAAGACATTTTTAACTTCATTCACTTATAATATCACTCCTACCCACCTACTCCCTTCTTTCCTGGTCTAAGCTTACAAAATGGCTTTTCCTAAAAATCCTGATCTCTTTTCTGCTATTATTAAGTGCCATCAAGTCAGTGTCTGACTCATAGCGACCCTGTATACAACAGACAAAACACTATCCTTAGTGCTTCTCTGCTATTCATAGGGTTTTCAACAACTGATTGTTTTTTGGGAGTGGGTTGCTGAGTCCTTCTCCCAAGGCTACAGCACCTGGGCTTCCCAGGTGGTCTCCCATCCAAGTAGTAACCAGACCCTACCCTGCTTAGCAGGGCTGGGATTTAGCCCAGTTGGCAGAGCACTGCTCTGCAGTATATGATGTCCCAGGTCCAATTCCCAGCATTGCAAAAATGGGAGAAGGATGTGGCAATCCACTCGTGAAAGCAATCCCAAAACAGCCATTGAAAACTCTATGAAAGTCGCTGTGAGTCAGACACAATATACGCCACAGTGGTACCACTGCAGGTGACCTCTTTCCAAGTGGTTACAGGTTTATTAGCACATAGGCTGGATTTAGCCCATAAATTTGTTTTATTTGGTTTGTCTTATGTAGTATTAGTTATTTGGTTTGTCTTTTTGCTTTTTATTTTACACAGTGCTTCTTAAAATAATTTAATTACTTGTCAACATTTTGAATTCAGGTATTTCAGATGACAATCTGGATTTCTAACTTCTTTGGAAAAAATTGGAAGTTATGGTAGGGCCTATATTCTCACCTGGCAACCAAATGATAGAACTGAGTAGCTGTGGTCTCCTTCAAACCTGACCTACCCTACGTGCTTAGCGCCTGTAAGGATTTGGCTGAATAGTCCCTTCTTTTACCAGAATGCTTTGAGTAAAATTTAAGCTGTACTTTTTAGAAATTGAAATTAAATTTCATAAAAAGGAAAATTTAATGGCTCAGTTTTGTTAAGTGACTGTGATGTTGGCCAAAAACAGCAACAATTTGAAAAAAGTGAAATATTTGGAATATATTTCAGCTTTTATACATGTATTCATTTGCTCATAACATTTTTAGTATATCTTAATCCTTTTGTTGACAGGCCATAACTGCTGTCAGTTCATATAATGATCTTATATAATAAAAAAATTCATGGTGAAGGCCCATGAGTGTTCAGACATTTCTTGTCACCTAATTGGAAGATATAAATAACCATATGATTGAACTGCTTGGAAAATCGGAGAAGGGAACAGAGACGATGTGGGAGAAAGAGTGATAAATGCAGCTGGGCACAATGGCACAAGCCTATAATCCCAGCAACTTGGGAGGCAGAGGCAGGAGGATTGTGAGTTCAAGGCCAAAGGCAGCCTACATGGCTGAGCAAGACTCTGACTCAAAATAAACAATAAAAAATGGGCAGAGGGTGTAGCTCAGTGTTAGAGCACTTGGAAAGTATGTGTGAGGCCCTGGATTCAACCCCAAAGTACTGCAAAAAAGAAAAAACAGTGATAAATACAACTATCCAATAAAACGTCCAGAACTGGTATCCAGAAAGCATCTTAAGTCTTGGAACAAAGTAAAAATAACCCCAGAATTTCACAGTGGTAAGATATTGAAATCTGCAAAGCTAAGTCTCAGACTATACTACATGAGATGGTAAAGGTACCATGTTTTTGTTCAACCAAAAATAATTGGTTTTATGGAACCCCACATCATTGTTGTCATGGAGGTTTTTCTTGTCTCTTCCTCTTCTGGAAAAGGTTCTACATGAGTTTCTGGCTTGAAGGAGGGAGCAGAAGGAGAGAGTGTTTGTCTGCCTTCTATGACAGACATTGACATTTTTCCCATGAGAGTGGCACAGTTTAGTGTCCTGACTTGTGATATATGTGGCTTTACTTATGTTCTGCTTGAGTATCAAGGGGGTGGGGGGAGTGTCTTTTTTAAGGAACAAATAAAACCTGGATCATTGGAGTGACTTTTGGGTGTTGCAGTGTTTTTACTCCAAGGGTGAAAGGATGTGTTCTTATTCTAGAAGAATGAGTTTATGTCTGCTGCTTTTATGCTCAAATAGCAAAGGATATTGTTACTTTGTAGCTAATTTCAGAGCACGCTATTAAGTCATTTTGGCAATAGGGGACTTAAGATCAGCTTATAGAAAACAGACATGATTCTCCAAAAAATTCTTAGGATAACCAAGAAAAGTTGTCGTTAGGTGCCGTTGGGTTGGATCCGACTCATAGCGACCCTCGTGGGGTTTTCAGTGGCTGATTGTTTAGGGATTGCTTTGGGAGTGGATTGTCATGTCCTTCTCCTGAACTAAGAAAGGAATATGTCCTAATCCAAGAATTCATATCTGTGCGCTGTAATGGCCGTAATACCACAGAGCTTGCTATTGTGTCTTCCTGACCTTTTCCCTGAGGCACATGATAGTTTGTGCTATTGTCATTATATTCTGAAAACGTCTACACATCTGATTTTTCAGATCATACCTCCTTTGAATTTGAGAAAAGAAGCCATCTCTCAAGTGGCAAATGAGCATGATCTACATAGTTTATATATCTGCTTTCACTTACACTTTTTTCTAAGGCCTGATTTCCTTTGTCTGGTTGGGAAGTGATATGTATCTGTAATAAGTACCTGTATTTACAAGACTAGTTGGTTTTGTAATTTAGCAGGTGGCAAAAAAGAAACCAGTGAAAACAAATGTTGTCATATATCTGAGCAAATAATGGATGGGTGGGGGAATTGTATTTTCATTATGGTATCTGGATAAATTTCCATTATTCTTAGAAGCCTTGTCACAGTCCTCTTTGTTTTTGATTTTGGGGAAATAGAATGACTCATTCAGCATTTCTGTAATGACTTCTAACTAGACACCTTTTTCTCTTTTATGAGCACCTGAAAAAAGGATAGGAAATAGCAGTATCTGAATCAGGCACTCTAGCCTAATGGTCTTTAACCTCATTGTGCATCAGAATCACTTGGAAAACTTTAATACACACACACACACACACACACACACACACACACACACACACACACACAATTTAGTTGGTATAAGGTAAGGCTCAAGTTTTTTCGTTTAAAGTTTCCCAAGTGATTCTAATGTATAGCCAAGACTATCAGTGGCTAACTTGGATTCTGAGGTTGCCTAAGATCCCTAGAGTTCCTGAAAGTGCTTTTAGGGAGGTGCCTAAAGAGGAAACAACCAAGTGGGGAACAGAGAAGGAGCTCCAGGGCCTCACTCTCCTCTGTTGACCCTATCCTCCCTTTTGCCTGAGCAATTCCACGTTTGTCTATTTTATATATTTGTCTTCTGAAGGGAATAAACTTTTTAACCACAGCTCTAGACATAAATCCTATGCAAGAAGGGCTACACAGATTTGAAATCTGGTTTTCAAGGACAGTGAGCACCAAGCCTTCCAAAAGAATCTATATGTCATAAAGCCTCCAAAGGATATAGAAAAAGAAAAGGAAACAACAGTAATGGGCAACAGTACCCTGTGAGCTAGACCCTACTCCAAACCAAATGAGCAGTCTGGCCAATGAAGGAAGTAACTTGCCCAAGCCAAAGTCTCAAATACATGATCCAGTTGATTGCAGTGTCTTTAATTTGGCCCACATGACATCTTTTCACATTTAGACTGGCATTGTTGTCCAGTTTGCCCCACACTCCAACACCCCACATTGTTTATACTTGACCCACTCACTGGTTTGCTAATCCTGAAAGCCTGGTCTCTGAAAACATTCATTTTTCTAGATCTTGGCAAACAATTTGTTGTCAACTTGGTATTCATAGGAATATTTCATTTTGATGGTTAAAACAAACTAGGAGCCAGTCGTGGTGGTAACACGCCTCTAACCCCAGCAGGAGGCTGAGACAGGATGATCTCAAGTTCAAGGACAGAGGCAGCCTCAAGACCCTGTCTCAAAATAAAAATTTTTTAAAAGAGGGTCTGGGGGTACAGCTCAGTTGTTGGGCACTTGCAAAGTATATTCAAGGCCCTGTGTTCAACCCCGAAGTACAAGGGAAGGGCACTGTCTGTACTTGATTGGTACAAGATACTGTCTGTTTTTGGCCAGTACAAGATACGGTAACCTTTTGTCTGCTTCTCAAGAAATATCTCTAAGATATAGATATTTAGCAGACATCGAAAGAGTTATCTTTTATTAAGTTATTCATTATAAGAACTGTATTAAATCTATTTCCAGAAAGCTAAGATGGTGTATTTGTCTTTTGGTAGGCTATTTTTCATTCCTTTTTTTTTTTGTCTAGATCAGATCAAATCTAGTTAAAATTGTTCTTCTGCTTTATCTTTTATCATTTAAACACTCATTGCCCTCTGTAGTCTCACTAATGGACTAATTTCCTAAGATTATAAATTGGCATGCTTTCATTTCCAGATTGCAGCCTCTCTGTCATCATTTTTCCGGTTTTTTTTTTTGACTTGTTTGTTTTATGCTGTATCACAAAATGGATTTCCTCATTTCACCCTCTCTCAAATCATTTGTCCCCTTATAGTTAATGAATGAGCTGTGCATCCAAGGATACTTATCCAACGGCACCAATCAAATTTTATATTTTTCAAAAGGAACCATACTTAAAAAAATAAGTTGGCAAGTCTATTTAGTTTTTTTAAAACAGTAGTGTTAGCGCATTTCCCAAAGCAAATTAATACAAAAAGTCAATTTTTTAAAAACTCCTATAACAGTTCTATATCATAAAATTACTATTGAAATTATTGCCAATTTTATGGCTATAACACTCTTTCTTATTATAACTTTAAATTTGGACCAGAAAAGTATAGAAAGAGCATAATTTTAAAACATACAGCATAACTTTTTTTTCTTTTTGTAGCATTAATCTTATCACTGGTCATTTAGAGGAACCAATGCCAAACCCCATAGATGAAATGACAGAAGAACAAAAAGAATATGAAGCCATGAAACTTGTCAACATGCTTGATAAACTTTCCAGGTATTGTATTCCCATCCATTTTTTGCTTGGTTTCTAAAGAATGTTCTATTTCTTTGTCTCTCTCACTGAGAGTTACCATAGAACAGCAACTCTGGAAATCCACGTTGATTGGGACCAGAGTGGCCCACGTAGCAATAGTTCAGATACCTCTTGTCTACCATGGTTTTTCTTCATGTGCCGCTTCTGGATGTGCATTCTTAAACATTTAAACACCAAAAGCTAAGATAGTAACTACTAGATCACTGTGATATTTAACCAACTAACCTCCCTGTCTTCAAAAAGATGCTGTGAGTTAGGTTCAATAATTTTGCTGCTGTTTGTTTTTTTTGTTTTAGTCTGTTTTGGTTTTTGTTCCAAATCATGGCGTGCTTTTTTTCCTTTCATTTTTGATGTGCAAGTTTGCAGTTCTGCTTTTTTGGGTTGCTGCTGAAACCAAGAATTCTAAACTGTCATGTACTGAACAGGACAAAGTGAAAAGAAATAGCTCAAATGAAGGATTTTCTGAAAGCAGGCACTTGTATTAATTAGGAATTCTAAAAACAAGTTGCCCTTCCCCTCTTGCTTCACATCACCTTCCCTTCCAAAAATAACCAGTTTTTAAAAAATAACCAGTTTTTAAAATAATTAAATCAAGTACATACTAATCAGCAGCTAGTCATTTCCAAGGAATTATTAGAAAGTAATTCCTTTCATATTTAGCTTAATTGCTCTATCTTCCAGTCATACTCAAGTCACTGTCTCCTTTAAGCCATCTTGAGTGAGTGTTTCTGTGTGTTGGTAGCAGCTGCCGCTTAAAGATGAATTTCTTCTGGTGATCTCTTTTTTCATAGTAACTGTATAGTCTGGTATCCTTCAAGAAAAGTAGCAATTGGAATGGGAAAACCAGAGAGCCAGCATAGAAAAGGATGTAACAAAGAAACCAGCACAGGTTAACACACAGCAGGAGTCTTAGCAGAGAAATGGACAAGGACAAGAGCTGACAGAAGGAATATAGTAAGGGGATTTTGACACTCTACATTCTAAGCTTTTCGCAAATTTTGTGAGTAATGTGGGAGAAGTTGTTTAGAAGTAAGTAGCTTCATTATCTATGAAATGTTGTAGAACTTAGTGACTGCCAGATAGCCATTTAAAATTTTCATCCTAAGAAGGTTAGAATTTACAGCTAACTGCTCACAGTCTTCAAAACATTTTTGCCTATTGGCAAATTACATTCTATATAGCATTGTATAGAACAGACATGTTCTTTCCCCGAAGGAATTAACAGTCATAAAGAAGACACTGATAAGGCAGACTTATACCAGGTAGAATAAAAAGTTTTAGATGAATATATAAAAATAAGATCTGGTAGCTGGGGGTGTAACTCAGTGGTAGAGTACATGCTTAGCATGTGCAAGGTCCTAGGCTCAATCCCCAGCACCACCACCAAAAAATAATAATACATGCATACATACAAAAAGAAGATAAATATGTGCTTGGCTACTTCCAGAAGGATCTAATGTAGCTAATGAAACAGTGATATAAATACAAATTAGGGTGAGAACCAACAGAGTCCATCTGATAAAAGGTGTAGGGGGAATTGTTAGCAAAGACCTAAGAGGAACATATTAGTGTTTTAGAACAGTAAACCACTTAAAGTTGCAAAAATTTCATATTCAGACAAACAATATGAGTTGTTATTGGTTACCACAGATGCTATTCAGCTTGCCCAACTACTCTGGATGAGTAAACTCCAAGCTGGGAAAGTCAAATATGGGAAACAGACTATATAATGCGATATAACCTGGGTACTTGGCTTACTGATAGAGACACTACCAGTTAGAGACACTACCAGTTACATAAGGCATCCCTATTACGTGCACAGAAAACAAAGATGTTAGGTCCTTCTTTTAATCTCAGGGGAATATATGTATTCTAGAAGCTGCCAATAAATAAATACACAAGCATCAAGCCTGAAATACCCAACTTCCTGATTTAAACTATGCCTTGAAGAAGATGCACACTTACTAAGAGACATTCAGCAGATGCTCAACTCAATCTGAAGGTGACACTGAGTTCTACGTGTATAAAGCAGAGTAAATATGTCTTGTGTTGGCTTTAGATGGTACCAATTTTGCCATTCAGGTCGAAGCAAAAGGCAACCTTGAGAACAATACTAAATCACATAGACTTTTTGCATGATGTACGGTGGGTTTTTTATACTGTCTGCCTTTGTGTGCTTTCTAACATTTGCTCTCACTAATAACAATCAATGCCAAAACTGTATGAAGATTAGCAGTGGGCATTCCAAAGCAGGAATGCAAAGAATGAAACCATTCTTTATGCGTCTTACATGTTTGTTATACTGTATTCCTCAGTCTTAAATTTCATCTCTCTTTTCACTTTATTTATTTTTTTTTTAGAGGTTAAAAAAAGAAAAAGATGCCATAAGGCCAAAGTAGACTAAACTCAGGACAATTCAGGGAACATTTACTAAGCAGCTACTCTGTGCAAAGAACTGTACTAGGAAGCCAAGGGAAATTCAGAGATGAATGGAACTGTCTCTGCCTTTGGAAAATTCACATTGTGTTGGAGGAAATGCCTGTAATATATTCTAGAATACAGAGGGAAGGAAGTGATCACAAAATGAGGTCTATGTTGAACCGTAAACACCCAGGAAAAGGAGCAGTTCATTCTGTCTGGATGATTCAGAAAGTGTTTCACAAGAAAGGTAATAGCATTTGTGTTGATCCCTGAAGTTTAAGAGGTATTTATTAGAAAAAATGGGAACCTGATCATCTTTTTGTAGGTAGAGGGAAATTTAATCTTCTTAATAATTAGTCTTTGGTATTCACATACTGCATCTTTCTTCCAAAGAGCTCAGGTTGTTTTAACATTATTTGATTACTACAGTATGTTACCAGGTTTATCAATGGGTAAAGCAAGGACCAAAAAGAATTGCCCAAAACATTTCCAAGCTAATGGCCAGTGATAATTCATCTCCCTTTGACAGTTTGCAAAACACTTTCACACACATTCTCTTTCTAGCTTCATAATAAAGTGAGACCAGAAACTTCATTTTCCAGAACTCAATACCTTTGCTCTGTCCACTGCGTTACTGTGTCTGTCTGTTATCATAAGTGTTTGTCAGAACATTTCCTGATCATCCTCTCAGCATCAGACTATTGGTTAGTTCCCTCAGCTGTCACTTTAGGAAGCTCTGCACTCGACCAAGTCTTTATTGTGCTAAGAGTATACTGTAGCTTTGTGTGATTAACTTCCTTTCTCAAAAACGAAATCAGTTGCTTCTGCACCTGAAATGAGAGGTGTGTGAGTAAAGGATAGGGTTGGAGGTGATGTGGCCAATGAATGGACACTAGACACTTCCTTTTTTCCGTCCATAGGAGAGCAGATGTGAAGGACCTGCACCAGGATGATGGTTAGCAACAGTGGCCCGTGCCAAAGCACTTACCAAAGTGATGACTAAGGTTGGTCATGCCAAGTACTATTACTGAGCCTGGTGTAGGGTATAGATGTTACTCACTACCGAGTGCAAAACCACCGATATAAAACATAAAATTGCATTTCCATTTTGCCTTCCTGCTGAACATAGCCACTGCCCTAAGGAGTTCACCATCTTAGCCTCTTTATCTCAGCTAGATTTCCAAAGACAGTTGAGAGATTAGTACTCAGGTACTTTGTTCTCATTAGATACCAACTGACTTAGGAGTATTCTAAGCAATTTTTTATTTCTTTATTATAAAGATTATATTTGTGACAGATATTTATATCTCTTAAATGGGGATTGGCAGTGTCCCTGGGGGTCTTTAGAAACTGGAGAAGTATCTGAACCCTGTAAATCCCATCACGTCTCGCTAGTATAGTGCCTTATACCCTGTAACTTCTCCGGTGTGTGAAAATGAAATAATGAAAACAGCTGACCTCTAGATTTGAAGGTCAGATTTTTTGCTCTATAAAACAGCACACATGGTTTACATTTCCTGGCCACATGTGCTTCTAAAATTCAAGGCTGAAAAGGAATTCCATAAAGCACTTTGGACTGTGACTAGCTAATTTAAATATTTGAGTACACGATTTCTTTAATTTAGAATGATAATTGTAATATTTATGAAGCATAAGCATTAAGGCCTAGGGTATAAGATTACGGAAATGTGAGGAAAGGAGTGGCAAAAGGAGGAAAATTCCCCACTCCTCTCTCCACTTTCCTTTGACTTGGAAAAAAGGCCCCTGCACATCAAGCAAGAGCAACTCCAGCGTGCCTAATATAATTGCATTTGCCTGGGCCACAGCACACAACTTGTGCTCAGTAATGATGCCTCATCCAGAAAAGGGGAGAGTACCTGGATGACTGATGCTGAAATGAACCAAGGGAAATCATATTTCAAGTTACAGTTTTGTTTTGACTTCTCTAATCCTCTTTAATTCCTTAGTTGAAACCAGAATTGATTGACCCTTTACTGCACCCTCACTCCATCACTGTTTAACAAGGTACATTGCCTATTCGCTTATATACTCTACCATCAAAATCAATGTTTTAAAATTCATATGTATATAAATAATAGTTGTTCCACCATTTCTTCCTTTTCTCATCCACTCCCTAACCAACAATTGTGATTATTTTTTATTTTTATTTTTTTGCCAGCCATAGTCATATTTGGGAAATGGCTTTCTTAATAAATGCAGGCATCAAATATAAGAATAGTTCCCTTTAATCTAATGATTGTTTTTAAATTTAGTAAGGCTGTGAGTGATTTATGACTGAAAAGTAACAAACACAAATTTTCCATATAAACGAGTTCTTTTACGTCTCTTCCAAAAAAATCTCAGCAACTATAATTATACCTACCTTTATGACTAGTCAAGGAAATGCTTTTCAGAAGCAGTTCACAAACATGATCTAATTTTTAAATCATTGTGAGTTCTATTGTAGATATGAAAGTATAAAGATCTTAATTGTTTCCATAAGAAAATCCTTTATATCTACACTGTCCATAATAACCATTAGCACTTGAAATGCAGTTAGTCCAAATTGGGGTATCCTCAAATATAAAATACTCAACCCAGGTGTCAAAGACTTAGTACCAAAAAAAGAATGTGAAATATCTTATTAATTGTCTAATATGGATTACATGTTGATAATATTTTTACATACTGGGTTAAAATATACTATTAAAATTAATTTTACCTATTCTTTTTTTGTATAGCTACTAGAACATTTAATATTACATATATGGCTTACATTGTGGCTCGCATTGTATTTCCATTAGCACTGCTCTCTGTCATTAACGTGCACTGTAAGGTTGCTTGAAAATTCAGTCAAGGGGGTCTGGAGCCAGTTAAATTAAAACACCCTTACAAGGCAGGGGAAGATTAATTTGAGAAGTTTGATACTGTATATCTTTAGGCTGTAGGGGACCTTCCAGTGGGCTGTATCATGCTACCTTTGTGTCCCTGTTGGTAGTCACTTTGAGCTCTTGGTTAAAGCACTAGCTGAAGTGGCTTTTTACCATTAGTAAACATGAAATAAGAATAATTTCCACTGGCTGTTCACTCTCTTTGTTACCTTTCTCCTTAAACTTTTAAATCTTCCTAATTGGGAAGAGCATATAAGAACTTCTATTTCTACTGTTTTATTCAACAATGTCAGTTGGGATCCTTACCTCTTATTAATTTTTTTTAATTTGAGCAGCAGGATAGGAAACTTGTGTAAGTAAATTACCAAGAAATAATAAAGAACATCATCACTTAAGGATAAAACTGAATTTTACTCTTTTAGCTCTAATCCTAATCTCTTTCTGTATATTTTCTTAACTATATTGAATAATGTGAGGTAGATAGCAAATTTTTAAAAGCTTTGCATGCAGTCTTCTAACAGAAATGAGAACAATTATAAAAGACTTAATTATACTTTAATGTATAAAAAATGCTTCCACATTGTTATCTCCATTGATCATTAAAATGATGCTGTGAATTAAGTAGGATAAGGAGGTAATTTATTAAGGAATAAATCCATCAAAGATTAAATGACTGACCCAAGATCCACCATCTAGTTTAATGACACCCAATAGGACTCAGTTCTCAGTTTCAAGATTCCAGATATTATGTTAGTTTGACAAATTACCAAGAGCTCTCAAAAGTTCATCAGTGTGATTATTTTTAAATAAGGCTTCTAACTTTAAATAAATGCTAAGCACAAAAGACCAATAGTAAGCATATTTACCTTAGAAGTGAATTAAGATTTAGGGATGACATACATCATGCATCCCTGCTTTTTCACTCCATATCAAACATCAAGTCAAGTGCTAAATAAATAGTTTATTTTCTTAATTAAAAAAAAACAAAAAACATCTTTATGTAGTTGGGCATGGTGGCACACATGCCTCAGAACTCAAGAGGCTAAGGCAGGAGGATCACAAGTTTGAAGCAAGCCTGGGGCTACATAGTAAGTTCTAGGCCAGTCTGGGCTACATACACAGCAAGACTCTCTCAAAAACAGACAAAGAAAACCAAAACAAACAAAAAGCTTTATATAAAACCAGTAAAATTTCTATGATTCTATGTTAATACAAGAATTTTAAAAATTGTTTCAAAAAGAAAATGAACATGAATATCCTAACAAATGCTTATATGTGTCATCACATTAATAAAACCTAACTTTAAAAAGGCTTCCTTGTGGGATGTTTTAGATAATTCCTAATCACCTTTATAAAGGGGCAGACATGGTAATGTGGGCCATACACTGTATCCTTTTATCTTGTGAATACTTTTACATGGCATATTTCACTTTCTCAATTGTATTCAACCACAGAACACAATGTTGAGGAAGGATCTCAGAATGGTTTTTGAAAGATTCAGCTGGAAAACCTCCCAGTGCTATGGAAAAGCCACCACACCCCTTCTTCCTACTGGATTACTGGCTTAGTGAAAGATCAGTATAACCAGTTGGCACTGGGAAGCCAGTAAATGAAAGATACAGTCCAAGCCCAAAGGAAAGTTTCCTAGTTTCTAATTGAACATGTTAACCAGTCCCAAAGGTTATATAATTTTTGTGAGGAAAACTGATTTAAAATATTTATAAGAATATCACAAGTTATTGAGAAATTCACTGAATCCAGTGGATTATGAATCATCCCATGATGCACTCCTAGATGCAGAATTATGGCAAAGACTACCTAGCTGCTTTCTCTGGGCTATCACAGGCTCCATTCTAGCAGGCATTTTTGAAAAAGCTCTACGTTAATTAAAATGCTTTATTTGTATACTAATTTCTCATCCCATCTTTCAGATGTGAAAAGGAATTAAATATGAAATGGCTAATTTAAAATGTCAGGGTTCTTTTTCCAAGTCAACCTTACATTAAGAGCAGGAATCTTTGTGCCAAAGAAATGGTTCCCAATTATCTTGTCTTGGGTTTTGTTATACATTGTACAGATGTCAACAAAACAAGTATGTAACAGAACCTGCCTAAATAGCAGCCACCCTCATTAAAAACAGAGAATTAATCAGTGGTGATTGAAGGAAGCAGTGCCTCATAGGTTTCCCCCTTTTTCTTCTTTTCTAATCATAGAACAAAATATGTTACATAAAAGGATCGGAACTATTATGCAGTGCTCAATTAGAGGGAGGTGAATAGGTCTCTAACATGCTGTTTTATCAAAAGAGCAGACTGGTGTTTGCATGACTGTTGTTTCATTACAGACCCTGTCATTAATTCCATGTGTCAATACTGCCCTGTAGTACACAGAGCAGACAAGAAAGAAGAGCCCTTGAAAACAAGGGAATGATTTTTGAGTCGTTATCAAGCTAAGTGGCAAGCGGGAAGCTGAAACTCGTATAGGTAAATTCGAAGGGACTCTTGGGAGATCTGCAAGTGGGAAACAAGAATGCATTTTACCAACTGCTTCATTATGTCCTGTTTTCAACAAGTACACTTGAATTGAATGCTTTGTTTATATTGCACAAAAACATGTGCTGTGGGCAAGAGTATTCTCTTGCTTCCAGGTCAAGTAAGGTGTTTTATACACACACACATCTGACCTGTTCTACAGTGTGCAATTGGGTATGTTAGTATCTGAGCCCCAATACTGCACTGTCATTTCTTGGGGAAAGAGTCAGACAGGAACCAGAAGCCCTAAAAAGCGTAACCTTCTCTAAGGTTCTGAGGAGTTATATAAGCCCAGGCATCCCAGAGTACCATATTTACAGGGCAGTGGTGGCTCAGGAAAATGTTAAAGTAAATCTGGGGGAAAAAACAGACCAGAAAAATTTAAAGATATACAAACCCTCCCATAATCTCCCACTCCTGGATCTTTAAGAAAGGTTTTTTTTGGTTGGTTTGTTTCCATTAGCAGTCCCGAGGGCTAGGCTGGGGAAAAATAGGGTTTCCTTTCTTGGACGTGCTTTATCTGTGTCCTCTTGCCTGGCCAAGCCCTTATAGATTATGATTCCTTACCGTTTAGTAAGATCAAATTTCTAAATGATGTTTCGTTCCAGTTGAACATTCTTGGAGGCTTATCTCTTCCCTGGCCAGATGCCTGATCAGATGAGAAGCCCGCCATGATACTGTCACAGTGCCTAGAATGGGCTCTTTATCCAGTAGACATCACTGTACTTTTTGATGATAACGAGGGCAGTCTTAACTTATGTTAAGGCCTGTATATAGCATTGAAGGTAAGTATGAAGGAGTTGTTGCTATGTGAATATCTTAATCCTGATCCACATTTCAATATATAATATCTCCGTTTTACCATGATATGCATATATCTGACACCTAGCCATCCTTTTTAGATAGGATCTTGGTAAATTTAGGACCAGTAGTAAACTCTTCATAGAATGGCCTGTTGAGGGCCATGATGGAATTTGAGTCCTTCTGTGTAATAGTTGCCATTGCTTTGGCTTACCTATGTCATCATTTTAATCACCTGCTGGTAGTTTACAGAAAGGATTTGGTCTTGGCTATGTCAGTGACAGGTGGGATGCTGTGTTTAACTCATAGTTTTAGAATATGTTCATTAGAAATGAAGACTTAGAATAAGGAGTTTGAGTGTCGTAAAAACCTAACAGCTTTTTAAATAGATCAAAATTTTCAAGTAGCTTAATACTTAGACTCTTAAAAGTAGTATAGAATATTGGGGATCATCTTGTCCAACCCCTCATTTTATAGCCTGAGAGAGGCAAATGACTTGCCCAAGGACACATAGCAAGTTAATAGATAATCTGAGGCTAGAATCTAGATCTCTTTAATGTCTACACAAAAGAAGCGAAGTTTGTTGGTTGGGAATTCTAGGCTGTAAAATAAGAAAGGGCCTGACTTCTGCTGGATTGTCAGATTGTTTGATGACATTGACTCATCAAGGAAATAATTACAGTTAAAATAATAGAATGCTTCCTGACAAATGGCTCTCTGCCATTTCTCCATTTATGCCATGACTCAGGTACTATATTCTCAGTAAACATTTACTGAGTACCTGCTCAGTGCTCTGTCCTGTACTGGATACTGGCAAAGTACAGCCAGATAAGACATGGACTCTGCCCTCAAGTTGCTCACAGGCTAGTAGAGAGCAAGAAATCCTGGAGAGCATCATGCAGAATTTCCTACAGAACGTTCATCCTTTCTTAATTCTGCAAAGCTTTATAGTGAAAATGAATTTTTCACCCAGATATAGCTTAGGTCTTGTTTATGCTTTGGTTATTAGGGATCCAGGAGAGACATACATATTCTCTCTGAAAATGCAAGATAATAGCAAGTTCAGGTAAATGTAATTCACAGACACTAAGGCTCTGCTATCTGCAAGGCACTATGCTAGACATATAGGGCTATAGAAATTGAATAAAGGATAGAACATATTTTCTTTTTAACATTTCAGGACAGTATTGTTTCATAGCTTTCAAACTTTGTAGTGACAATTATTTTTAGTGAATATTCTTAAATATGGGGGGCTCTTGAAATAGAAGACAAAAATGTCTTCCTACTCAAATCCAGATTCATCAGCCTTGGATTCAAGTTCTCCATTCAGCTCCTCTTCCATACCCTGTATCTCTTTTGAGCTTTCTTTTTCCTTTTCCTCTGCTAAGCCAGCTTGCTTGCTAGTCCCTGCACACAACTAACTCTTGCTTCTATGCCTCTGCCTGACTAATTCTTCTGCTCTGGGATGCTTTTCTTCCCATGAAATCATGTCCATCACTACCATTACAGTCTGGCCCCTAGTTCACCTCCTGCGAAGGGCCTGTACTAAGCGTTCCTGTCTCCTCCTGTGTCCCTCCCACGTGTACATAGCCTATATGATTGGTGAAGGAACATTTCTGTGGTGCTCATTAAAGCTTCCATTCTCTGTCGACATCTTGCTGACCTAGATACAAACAGATCATAAATGAAATAGTCTCATATAACCAGGTCATTTACTAAGCTTTTTGAGAGTAAATCTCCATATCAAAGATTTCATTTCAGTTTTTGTGGCTGCTAATTATAGAATAGAGAGGAAGATCAGAAAAGTTAGGGTAGGAATATGAAAAATAAACCTGGGGTCCATGGGAAAAATAGTCACACGTCAATAAATGATCCTCTCCTCCCAAACAGGACAAGGAATCTCCTTTAAATAAATTTCAGATATAATAAGTATGGATTGATGTACTGTCAAGCTTTGGGAAAGCAGAGCTCTGCCTGTTAATCATCTCCAGCTTGTTGATCTGCTGTTCTGTAATTCTTTCAATATTGTTTAATGTGTGTGTGTTTTATCTTCTGAATTGACTAAAAGCTTCTTGAGGACAGGGACCATGTCTTTTATTTGCCTCCGCATTTTCTTCCCCCACTTATTCTTAACTTGTATATGCTATGAGCACATAAGGAACAGGATTGCAAGTTGTAGATTCCAACTACATCCCAGCCATTACACCACACACTCTATATGTAAAATAGCCTTTGCCCTCATGAAAGTTTTGTGGGGTGAGTATTCCTATCCTAACTACAGCTAAGGAAATCCAGCTTCAGAGAGTTCAAGGTCTTAAGGTTAGTGAATAGTGAATCTTGAATTAGAACCCAGGTCTGACTCCAAAACATATGCATATTTCACTACACCACAATAATAAATATCTGAGTCCTTTACAGGACAGTTCACAGAACTCTTTGATCTACATTATTATTGCTGTTGTTGCTACCACTACTGTGACTTCTCACATCATCACTAGGAAGTAGGTAGAGCTAGTATTGTCATGACCTCCATTTCACACATAGGGAAACTGAGACTCAGAGACTTGCCCAAGATCACACAGCTGGTAAGTGGAAGAATCAGGACTTTAGACTTCCTGACCACAGATCTTTTTGTTCTTTCCACAACATTACATTGTTACCTTCATTCATTTGCATGAATGCATGATTATGTGGCCAGTTTTCACTGATGGCCCAAGCATTGCATGGAGCCATGTGGAAAAGAAAATGATGTATGCCTTCCAGGGAGCTTCCATTTTAATGGATGAGTGATACAAAGTAAAGGAAAAAAGAAAACACAAGGCTTGAGAAAAATAATTCACAAGTGAGAATTAAAATATGGGGCCCTTTGCTCTGTAAATGAATTTCCATAAGTTGGCCATAAAATTATGTAATATTCTTAGTTATTTCCAATGTGAAATTGTACTAGAGAGTAGGGATAAAGACGGTAGACTTGATTTGAAAATACTCCTCTTGGGTTTAGATGAGAAAGTGCTAGGAACTTCATGTAAGTTGGTAGCTAGCCCCATCATCATCATGTTAACAGAGAGATCCAGTAGTGTTCGTCCCGGGGATGATATCTCCACCCAGCAATTCATCACTGTTCTTGGTAGAACCCCTCTAGTCGGAACTGCTTATCCTACCTCCACCTCTTCCTGTTCTTTAGCCCCTATCCTATCTCACTGCCCTCGGTTTACCACCCCTTTTTAGACCTAGAATGTTTTTCTTTGGGGTTCCTTTGAGACAATCTCTTACTATGTAGCCTAGGCTGGCCTCAAACTCTTGATCCCCCTGTGTGCTGAGATTACAGACGGGTACCACCACACCTTGCTTTCGACCTAGAACTTTCTTATGCCTCCATGTTTCATTCCCAGCAGGTTGCCCCCTTCTTCAACATCAGTTATTAATATGTAATGTCCAAAATCATGATGCTCACCAGCACAGTCAGTTAGAACTAGGAAAATGTATGCTATAAATTGTAGCAAGGTAGTAGATGTCAGTGCTAGAGAGAAGTTTTAATGGAAACAGGTTGGTTGTAACTCTCCAACGAGTATTTTTACCTGGTTGTCATACAGGCAACTCAAGGTCTTTGTGTCCTGAAAGATAACAGCATCTCCCCACCAAATCTGCTCCATCTCCTGTGTTCTGGGTCCAGGAGATAGTGTCACATCCATTTGGTCATCCACACTGAGACACCCTACTGCTTCCCTTCCCCTGCCTCTTCCCCTTCATGTAGGTCATGAGATCTACTTCAGAAATGCTGCCTTTTCTTCCCACACCTCTGCCAGAAGTTAGCCCTGTCTCCTCTCCCATATACTCTTACCATGACCTCCTAATGACTTGTCTCTCTGCCACATGTTCCAGTGTGTCTACCACTTTGCTACCAGAGGAAACAAACCTTTACAGGATAAACACTAAGCTCCCCACTTTAGCATTTGAAACATTGACTGTTGGATCCCAAATTACCATTCCTGCCTTACCTCCTGCCACTTCCTCCTTGAACATCTCCACTCCCCCAAACACTGGGCCCTTTTCCAGCTTCATGGGAGCACAAAGGTAGAAAAGATGGACTGACACAATGAAAAAAAGTCTGCAAAATCACACGAGATGA
Source organism: Pedetes capensis (assembly GCA_007922755.1). Lineage (NCBI taxonomy): Eukaryota > Metazoa > Chordata > Mammalia > Rodentia > Pedetidae > Pedetes > Pedetes capensis. The sequence continues at coordinate 5,535 of VMDO01003971.1, read as the reverse complement.
TGGGATCCTACAGAGCACTTGAGACAGCCTCCTTCTCCTGAAAGGCCTTGTGCCCTTGGCTTGCCACAGGACACCTCATCGGCGGTGCCTTCCCACCCCCGCCAGGCAGTTTGGCCGTGCTTCATCTCAGGAGTGAGCACAGTGCGTTGTTCATAATTCTGGAACATTTACCCGTTCTGTTCAAACATCAGTTTCCATGTGTTTGTTTTCCCTGCTCATCAGAGGCAGCAGCTGTATCTAGTGGTCTTTTTCTGCTCAGTATACAACACAGTTCCTTTCACGTAGTTTTTGAGCAGATGTTGAACAGATGAACTCAGGGTTGCTCCTCCAGTGCAGTCAAGGCAGTCAACTTAGATGTAGTGTGCTGCCGAGAGCACCGGACTGGGGTTCAGGAGGCCTGTGTCCCAGCTCCAGCTCTTCTGATAGATAAGTGACCTTGGGTAAGTCACTCAGTCTCCATTATTTAAAGAAGGGGGTTGGACTACATGATCTCAGGGGCCCCTTCCAACTTTAAGCTCTATGACTCTGATCCCATTTCTTGATGGGAAAACACATTTCCTACTTTGTAACATTGAGTAGCCTCAACGAGCCAGCCACCCACATTTCCCAAATAGACTTTTCAGACTCTTAGAAGTCATCGTCTGGCAGGAGCCAGAGCTGCTTGATTACGCTCCTGTTGGCTTAACCAGTGATCATTGAGCTGTCCTCACCCCTCTCAGGTGGTTCTGTGCCTGTGACACCATCACACAGTTGTGTGGCTGCCTCTTCCCAGGAGGGAGCCCTTCTTTGTGCTGCCCTAAGGAACAGCGGGAGAGGAAGTGTCACTGTTTCCCTTCACTCCACACCTCCCCGACATAGCTGCTGCCGTCATGTTTTCAGGGAGTGATGCCCATTTCTGTGAGGAATAAGTTTTAAGCAGTTCAGGGGCCTCTTTAAGGACCCTCTTAAGTACACTATTGATCTTTTTGGGTAAGAGGGGACCAGAGTTAGCGACTCACAAGTTACATTCACCATAAGCTCCGTGTAATAAATAAAGGCCTATGAATAGATTAAATAAATCTTCCCTACTGCTGTTTGATTGGCTTAATCAATAATTAATCATCTTTAGATGAGGCTGTAACTTGTGGAGTAGATATAATTGGATTAACTGAAAAGAGGCAGTTGGGGAGCTTTGAGGAGATTAAAATGGCTGTCAATCCCATAATTAAACTGCCACAAACAAAAGGAATGGTGTTTTAAACAAGAAAAAGAAAGAGAGAGAGAGAAAAGGAAAGATGTTAGGAAGATGGGAAGAAAGGTGAGGAAGGCCAGCTGATTTGAAATGAGTCAACAGGTACCTATGTGTCAAGACTGGAAGCAAAAACCAAGCTGACAGATGTATTCCACTGAATGAAATGCATACATAAAAAATCAGCCCTTTAATTGTATGTCTGGGGCAGGTGAAATTTTGGCAGCTTTCACTTCACTAAAACAAAACAAATCCACAAAAGGGAAAAAGAAAAGTTAATTATTCAAAACGGAAGAGACCTGCTCCTTGTCCTGAGCCTGTTTAGACCTTGACTTTTCATACTTTTAATTGGCTTAGTAGGTTTGGCCTGTGTGAATGAAGTCTTTTATCTCCCTCTTTTTCTTTCCATGCCCCTTTCATCTTTCCTATTACAAACACACAGAGAGAGCTTGAGAGAAAATACTTTGGTTTTTAAAGACTTTTCTTTTTAAAAGGATGTGGATTTGGGTGGGGGAGGGGTGTGTGTGTGATGCTGGTGAATACTTTTTTTTTTTTCTTTCTCTTTTATCTCTTTCTCCAGAGAGGAGTTGCTTAAACCAATGGGACTAAAACCTGATGGGACAATAACGCCTTTAGAGGAAGCACTCAACCAGTACTCTGTCATCGAAGAGACCAGCTCTGACACAGACTAAAAACCATCACCTGCTCAACTTCAGTACTGCTTGTATCAGCATCTTTTCTCTGTAGCTCCGGGGGAATCTTTTCTCTAAAACATTTATGCCCTTGCTTTGGCTAGAAACACATTAACTGGTTTACTCATTGAGAATCCAGCGTATGTAAGAGGTGATCCTGTGTTTTCTGCGATATTGAGGCATTCCTGCAGAGCTGCAGTTAGACAGAGTCACGGGGGCTAGAAGCAGAAACAGAGTAATTCCGTTTCAACAGCGTGGAACGAAGGACTTAATTCTGTAAAGCAGCCCTGGTCAAATCTGGCAGTTCTGTTGCCAAGATTCTTAGCCGAAAATTTAGCCATGCCTTTCTTCCCACTTGTGTGAGCAGCCCCTTCTGAATCTCTCCAGCAGCCAGAGGCACAGGAGAGCAGAATGAGCTGGTAAAAAAGGGCTGATCCTAAGTGATTCCTTAGGACAGGATGGACTGAAAGGAAGCCAAACAGCTGCTCTGTAAATCTATCCCCACTCTTCATTTCAGTTTTATATAAATATGAAAACATGCACACAAACACACACACACACACACAGAGCCCCAGACTTACAAACTGACTACACTTCAAAAGTTTGTATGTCACTCAGCTAAAACTTCAGAATACATCTCTCCCCGATAAGGAGTTATGAATGATGGTTTAGTTCCAGGCAGCTACACTTGCCTATTTATTCCCTAACGTTCCTGAACACTAGTACCGTAGAACTGGACCACCATCTATACTGTTGCAAGGGGAGTTTGCTTTCTGAGGTCTAACTCAGAGTGCTGAGAACATATACATCCTCCATGTATATGGGGCTCCCTGAGTAATGAGGGTTCTTCTGTGGCCTCTACTGGGTGTAGGGGGACAGCAGAACCCGTTTGTACATAAAGGTCATTCATATATCATACGTTTTAAATGGGGGTCAGTGTGTGTGCTTATGTGTTTGTATTCTACCTTTCTATCATATGTGATCAGTTTAATGATAACTTTATTTATTTAAAAAAAGAAAAGAAACACAAATAGTTACTATTAAACTGATTAAGGTTGTTTATTTTTACTGTTAGAATTGACCATATGAAGAAGTAGAAATGCAATCACGCAATAGACAGTGGGGCTAGTCTATCATTGGCTGACGTTGGAAAGGGGATGGTTTCCTTTTATATATATGTATGTATGTGTGGATACACACACACATATATATATACACACACACATAGATAATGTGCTTAACCACTGCCTTTTAAAACTTTAAATTAAATAAAACATTGGGGTTGATTCAATTTAGTCATCTGTGTGTGTTTCTTTATACATGACCTTAACAATAAAATTTCATAGTTTACACTTTTTAAAAGTGCTTTTCCATCCATCATCTCACTCATCATCACAGTAGCCTTCTTAAAGACAGGCAAAATCTGTGGAGTATTAGTGAAAATGACATTTATGGAGAAGTTACTTCTCTGGAAAAGCAACAGATCAGGAGTTGAGTCTTAAAAGGCCTTTAAGCTGCCAGAGAGATATTACAAAAACTTCTTGCAATTTACTCACTGAAGAAATCTTCAATAATGTCATTCAACCCCTTTACTGAAATTTGCATACATTCTAAATGTGTCCAGTTATTTGGCTTTCAAGCAAAAAAAAAAAAAAAAAGGCACAAAGGAGGCTGCAAAAAAGGCCCACTGAAAACTAGGTACCAAGATGGACAGAATGAGAAAATTATTCAAGGCATAGCAAATCTGGGACTTTCCACTTAACAAAGGACATTCTAATTGACCCAGAAAATACATGTTTAATAGTGTGGCCATAGACTAATGTTCATAATGGTAACCCTGAGCTTCTTTAAAAGAATAAATTAAATGCCAAATGCTTTATGAAAAATTAGGAATTCCAAATACATTGTAGGATTTTCATCCACAGTTGATGAGGGAGAGCTTGTGGTAACCTATGTTTTAACTAACAGCAAATAAAACTGCAATATGGCAATTTATAATTTTTGACTAAATGAAAAAACTTAGAAAAAACTTGTATTTTTGTTATTTCATTCTACAAATGCACGTTGGAAGTATTTCCATAATTTCCACAGTCAGATAGCTTTGGCACAAGCGTCAGCCTAGGAAAAGGCAGCCGAGCCTAATGAAGTACCGTCCTGCCACCTCTGTGCAGAGTAAGTATTTGAACGGTCTGTTGAAGTAGGTGTGCTCTGCTTTCAGTGAGTTCTGTTCCGTTTTGTATTTCTTTGTGCTGGGCACTAAATTTTGTTTTTAAAGACGAAGTGACCTTGCCTTGCACACAGAAAGAACTAACATCTGTTGCATGCCCACCATGTGTCAGCCTGTCTGTCTGTCTCTCCTGTGGCCTCACCATGTCTATGGGAAAGGGCCTCCCTAGAGGCCTTCCGTAAGTTTCTGAGCCTTGCAGCAAGTCCAGCTCTGGTGGCCTCACTCCCAGCACCAGTCCTTTTCTTTCCACTTCTTCCCTTCCCCGATGCACACCTGGACTGCACTGGGAACAGAATAGTGGGGACGGTGGTCCTTCTCAGGCCATTTGAAGCAATAATTATTTTAGCAGAACCAATCTGAAGAGCTTTTTCAGGAGGGAGATGACCTGGAGTGAGAAGGAGACACTTGCTCAGTGAGCCCTGGTAAAGCCCTGGAGGCCTGTAGGGCAGGGCCGAGACCAGCAGTGCAGGCTGCCTTCTCTCCACCGCGAGTGAGCAGAATTCACTGGCCGCTGCGCTTTTGGGCTGCTCTGCACACACTCCTGACCTTGAAAGTGAGGGATGGAAGGGGATGTCCTTAAGTAAGGCACTTACAGTCGCCAGACGTTTGTGACCCTTTCACACATCCACTGGCCCTGAGTGGCAGGCAAGGCTGACATAATTATTCGTCCTTTATAACAAAGACACAGGCTGGGGCCGCACAAATGACTGAACACCTCCTTAAGTACCACTTCAGTCTTGCCGCCTCCCAAGGACTAGGTGTAAATTGCTCTGACTTTCTTTTCCCCCGGTTATAAAAGTAACATGTTCATTGTGAAAAATTTGAAAAATGCAGAAAGCAGTGAAGTTAACAATTTGCCCCAAACTCCACCACCCTGAGAAAATGTTTTAGTGTATTTCCTTCTTGTATTTTTTCTACGCATATATAATTTATTTTACTACAGGATTGGGATCATGCTGTATTTCCAGATTTGTATCCTGCCTTCTTTAACATATTGTGAGCATTTTCCCATGTCAATAAATACTCTTCGAAAGTTAATGGCTATATGATATTCTATGACATGAGTTGTGGAAAACACTGCTAATTGCCTACCCAATATTCTTCCTAACAAAACACATGCCCTATAGCCCTTGCCCCCACCCACCAAAAAGATGTTGCCTGCTGTCTTTCTGGAAGGTAGGAGGGGCTGCATCCACAAAAAAACATGTCCTATAGCCCTAGGCTGCATCCATGTGGCAAAGCCACAGGAACTAGGATTAGCATGGGAGGAACACTTGCTCTCCCATGGAGCACGGTCTGACAGAAGCCTCAGTGACACGATGAGATTTCAGCCCAGGTAACTCTAGCAAGGGAGCCAGAGGACTTAGAAATGTCTGTATGCAAAAAAA